>CM060833.1:32417500-32450000 GCA_030762175.1 Metallyticus violacea
ATGATCTCGATTTGCATTCACTTATTCCATTCTTAATTTATGCAAAATATTTGCAAAACAGACAATAAAGTCAATTTCCTGACAAGCGCGCTCAGAATATATGACCATTATCTTCTCTATTATTATTATAATTATTATTATTATTATAATTATAAGTATTATTATTATAATTATTATTATTATTACTATTATTATTATTCCAGGCTATACTATGGTGTTCTTGTGTGGTAAAATACTGTCAGAGAAAATGACTACATAATAATTAACAAATCGAGGCAATACTTGTGCAGTGAAATTTGCTCTTGGATAATTGCTTATGTTATATAGAAATCTTACAGTATACAATTCATATCTCTTTACAATATTCTTCAATCCTTCCCTCACTTGATCGTAAACTCAAGATCGCGGGTTCGACCCCGGCCAGGACTGTGGATTTTTTCGGGAATAAAAATCCTAAGTATGGCTTCCTTCGGAAGGTAAGGAAATCAATGTATCCCGTGTCGGAGATTTACGGCATGTAAAAGAACCTCAAACCTGAAAGAAGAGGCCTCTGGGAAAAATATTTATCGGCCGTTTCACACCCTGAATTGAATGAGACGCTGATGACCTGAGATGTTCAAGAGCGTCCGTAAATAAACCAAATCAACAACAATCCCTCACTAGAATATCGAGTAATGAGGATTATATGGTAAAGCTGCTATAAAACGCGGAAAACTAAATATACACTTTACAGAGAGGTCATATACGGTAATTATAAAAATACGCTATGTTCGCTAGCTCTTTTCTCAGTTAAATATAACATTAGAATTTGAGGATACAAAATAAAGTAATAATAGTAATGCTTAAACCACCAATAAACAATCAAAACCAAAAACTAAATTTACCTACCTTAATTAATGTGGTGTTCTACATAATTAGCTTTTACTTCAGTGACAAAAAACGGAATTTCGTGTTTATTTTGAAAAGAATACATCTGTTTCCATTACAGTTAACGTTTTAATTAATGAATCTGCAATTTATACGTTTAACAAGCTGTTCGTTAAACAACTATGTTAGCTGTGGCGATATCCGTGTCATCAAATGGATTTATTGGGAAGTACACCCACTCGAGTACGGATTTAAGAACAACAGCATCAAAGGTACCGATATAAGCCCCCCCCCCTACTGTATAACGTAAATAAAAACAGATGCGTGCAATGTTATCGGTAGCTTTGACAAGCAGAATATTATTCTGCTAAAGTATGCTATTTTATCTACTACATCAACTGATAAGCTGGAATGAAGTGTAAAGGAAAACAGTTGTACTATAATAGTTATGTGACAAGAAACTCAAAGGGAATTTCAAGTTGTTGAAACAATTAAATAGTTGATCGACATTTGTAAAATAAAGAACTAGGGAATATTATTGACCTTATGTTCTGCTACAGTGACACACCTGAATTTTACACATCTCTTCACAGATTCTACGAATGTTATACAAAAATAATTTCCAATCTTTTAAACGCATACAGGTAATGTTCTACATTATTTGCCGCTTTTATCGGAACAAATATACTTTTCCTGCAATTAGCAGTAACGATATATTTGGTAAGAATATTCGTATTTTAATTTAAGTTCCAGAGATTATTGTATACACATCAAAACATGGAACAAGTTGAAAATACATTGCTCAAGTTTTATTACATTCATATCTATATTCAAAGTTTTGGATTCCTAGTTGTGAAGCGGTTTAGTGGCCTCCGCTTAAGTGCCCCAAGTTGGGCACCAATTTTGAATTGCTTTGTTGTTCTTGTCGAGTGACCTCACGTTTCTATGCCAATTTTGAGCGGTTTGGTAGATTGATTATTGGTCGATTCGTGTTGTTGCCAACGCTTCAATGACAACAATTTCGTAGGGTGAAAGCTGCTATTTTGTTGATGCGTACTCAACAGGATTGGAAGAGGAGTTCAATAGTGTAATTAAGCGCGCGACGCGACATTATCTTTTTATATTGGTACTTTATTATGTTCAAAATATTTCGCGTCCTCTGGTGTTTTGCGTACGATAGACTTAGCTACGTCGAATACAAACTTGGCTGCATCAAGTGCAACTTAGAAATGAAATTATGTAATGCGTTTGTCGCGGTGTACTATAACTGAGGGCCTGTATCCAAATCAGAATAACAAATGCCTCTCGCCATGTGTGAAACTTACAGATCTGTGCCGCGGCGCGTAAAATAGAGAACTGCATAACTGATATATCGGAACAACCAATAACTGCTTCTCAGATGATACCAACTTAAAAGTCTACCTAACTGATGTATCAGAACTGCGTGCAAGAAGAACTTATCAGCCTCTGAACTGATTCTGTGAACTGGGTGCCCCAGCAACGTTGAACTTATTATGAGTACTGTGAACTGCTTGTATCTTGCCGTGTGTACATTTGATAACTGCTTGCCTCAGCGGAGCAAACGATTCCTTATATATTAGCTTAATGACGCCAAGGGGTCACAAAGGCACGCGGAGGTTTCACGCCTACCTTTAACAGTTCAAACATACATTTTCCATTTGCTAACTTAAGTTCACCTGCCCCAGGTGCCATTCGCTATTTTTGAAAGGTTAAAACATTTTATTGGCATTGGCTAGTTTAAGGGCTAGTTTAAGGTGCCTATCGAGGTCAAAGCCCTCAAAGTTTATAATTCTTTCAGTTTATTAACCTGTAACAGTAGTGCTTTTAAAAAATAGGGGGACTTCACGCTGGACTTTCGGGTTTCTTCCTATTGTATAGAGCTTTATGGCCTTCTTGGCTTTCTAAGCTACTCTGACCCAAAACACCACAGACTCTTTTTTTATTGACATACAAACCACATGTTAGCATTATGCATTACTAATTACAGTACATGAAATATTGTGATAGTTAAGTTTGAACATACATATTATATTTATATTTCAGTGGGGATAGGCCGTAATAACTGTGGCAGTTGTTAGCGAATATAGTTTCTGATGTGATTTCTTCTAGTCACTCCTACTAATGACTTTAAAAATTTCACCTGAGTTAACTCAACTCGTTATTGTTCGGTTTATTTTTTTATTATAATTACTTTGAATTCGTGATTCGTGTACAGTAACATAGCTTACTCACAGTATTACAACATTTTAATACTTTTCTGGTTTGTTTTTCTGAGATTGCATTTTTAAAACTCCTGTATATAATTTTATCTTTGAATAGTTTTATCTGTTCCCTCTTTCTTAAAATTATTTATTTGACATCCTAAATATTTCACTTGTTCATAATTTGGTTCCGTATAATTATTTTTGCTATTTTAATATCGAAAGCTGCTGTTTTAGTTTTATTTATGGAGATTTGCTTGTCGTACTGTTCTGTAACGTCTGATAGGGAGATATCTGGAGGCCATCTTCTGTATCAAAAATTAAAACCTGGTCGTTGCATATATTTGAGTTCCAAGGGCCGACAAAAAGTGATGCTCATAGTCTTCTCAAAGGCACACTGCTCACCCCATTCCAGCCTCAACGAAACCTTGAATGCCTACTTCTACTGTAGCATCCTCAGAAAATTTCGTAAGGTCATTCAACGGAAGGGACCAGGACTCCTCGCCAAAGTCGTGTTTGTTGTTTTTGCATGACAACGCCCGTCCTCATACTGCCAACAAGACAAATGAAAAGTTGCGAAATTTCAAGTGAGAAAGCTTTTAGCATTCTCCTTTTAACCCTGACCTTGCTCCAAGCGACTTCCATTTGTTCGGTCCTTTTAAACATCTTACGGGTGAGAAGACGAAGCTGTAGAAAGGGAGTCGCCGACCGGTTCCTACATGAGCCCAAAGAATTTTATGCTGCTGGATTTCAGGAACTTGTGAAACGATGGGACAAGTACCTTAATGTAGAGGGAGATTACATGACTATTTCACTCATGTGACGTCATCTTAAAATTGACCAATGAATCGAAACAAAATTTTGAATGTTGACCAATTACATCCGGATTATGGAGTGAAATTAGGGGGGGGGGGGAATCAAATTCTCTTTTATCACGCGACTTGCATTTGTCAGTGTAGGCAGCTCTATACCTCCACTAGGATAATTCCAGAGCTCGCATCACTAACCACTTTTGCAAAAGGCGGTGGGGGGCTATTGATAGCAACAAAAGTGTGGACAATCGACAATCATAACGGAAAATGGAGTGTTCTTCAAAGCGTTTTTATAATGCGTCAAATGTGCAAATTGGTCTTATCACTAGGAATTCCAAACCACAGAATACACAGAAAAACAAAAACAGAGACACACTATGTTCTATCTCTCAGTTGGTATTAGTGAATCGAACGTTGGCGATTGTAATAATCGACTTTTGTCCATTACAGTCTCACGGTTTCTGAATAGAACACATATACAAGATTTTATATAAGTATTAATATTGTGAATTTCATACATACATATATATATATATATATCTATATATATATATATATATATATATATATCACTTTTATTCTTATTTTATTCATGAAATAGTCCTAAACCCGTATTTTGTTCTTCTCTATTGCATTAATGACAATCGTATTCTTCTGTCGCAAGATTGCTTGAAAAGGGAAAGTACAAATATACAATTATTGCAATTCTGCAAGCAAGTTTAGAGAAATTATATTTCAATTATTTTATTCGTGAAATAGCCGTAATAAATATCACTTGAGGGTCTGAGATTGAAAAGCTCTCGTGATATTATTTGTGATAAAATAAAAGTATTTTTCAAATTAGTAATATTGTTTGTTTAAGTCTATATGACATTTCTAAATTATTTAATGACTTAGCTCTCGTACAATGAGCGAAATGCATAGGCTGCTAATGTAGTCAAAATCTGTTTTCCAAATTAAGTGCCTTTCATTTTGAAGAACTAAAACAATTATATTCTTGTTTATCTAGCTTATGATTATTAATATTTGTAATTTGGGCTAGATGAGTTATATATTATGAATTCTGTGTTAGTAGGTTTATCTAAATTTAATTATAGTTTATTAGCTTTGAGTCATTTACACACATGGTAGCAATTTATGTTTTCCACAAAATTATTGAAGTCATCGCTAAAAAGTATGTACAAGGGTCATTAGCAAACAGAACATCAATGCTGTTAATGACAATGAGAGAGAATTTATGTTAACTAAAAAGGGCAGTGAGCCAAGAATTGATCCCTATGGGGCTCCATACTCAATAATCCCGCAGTTTGGGGACACTAAGTTAATTACTGTATGAACAATTTAAGTGCACCCTTTATTTCCATTATTAAGGTAAAAATGAAACAGTTTAGGCTTTGTTTGTATGTTATTGTTTCACCGTTACACAATTAAATGATTTAACTAGCTTAAAGAAAATTACACTGACGTATATTATAGCATTTAATCCTGATAAACTGTCATTAGTAAAGGTTAAAAGCCACATTTTCTGCTGATATTTATTTCCTGGTCTTTTAGGAAAACAGCCTTACTTTTAAGATAATTACACAACTTGTTATACACTGCATTGTCAAATATTTTTAAATCAGCTCCTGTAATTGCAAACATCTTGTATATAATCTTTTTTTAAACAGTGTATGCAATACTTAAGTCCTTACGGTACTATGAAACATGTTCACCACTAATAGCAAAGTTACAGGAATATGAAATACCCACAACAGGGTTTGCTTTAGAAAGCTGAATATAAAACAAGGACATGCACGACTGCTTGGGTATTTCACGAGTTCGCAGTCTTAGTGCGCATGTCATGAAATTGACCTCAGTTCTCCTACAGATGGCTCTGCATAAATAAAGGGATATAGAAATCGAGAACATTTATTGCTGTTTTATTATAAACAAAACGATACCAATGCCATCAAAACCCTATCAAATGTAGGAATCACCAAATATTTACTGTTGACGCTGAAGTAAACAGGTTGATGGCGGTTGGCGATTAAATTGGCACTACCCGCTCTCAAGCCTGCGATAACTTTCTGGTTGCACAAGTTATGGCAATACACATCTTGACGTTGACTAATTTTGACTAAGAGCCTAGAACTTCCAAGTTCTTACTTTTTCATTATTGAAAATTCTTAAAAACTCTGAAAAGTGCTCCTACAAATAATAATTAATACTGATACTAAAACAAATAATAATGAATGCAGAAAAATTAACGACGTAGTATTTGTGCAGTGAAATTTGCTCTTGGATAATCACTTATTTTAAATAAGAGTTTTACAGAACTGCACGCACATCTCTTTAAGTTATTCTTCCCTCCTTCTCCTACTTGGTTATTGAATAATGGATGTCATGTGGTAAAACTGGTGTAAAGCGAGGAAAACATCAATATATGCATTTCATAAATTTGTGATTTACGGTAATTACGATATATAACTGAGCTACTTAACCTACTTTAATACCATAATCGTTACAATCTAAAACTTGTTTATATATTCTTTGATATGACTTTGAAGCAAATAATAAATTATTTGGTTCTTTTCTATTTTTTTCCCCAACTTTTTTGTTTTGTTTTTATACGTTGTCATATTTTGTCCTAGCTCTTCCATAATAGATTCACAACACAATAATATCATGAATATGTGGTAAAAGTTTCAAAGGGTAGCTTATACAGATCCTAAAAAATGGGAAACTAATACGAAAATACATAGTGTTTTCAATAATTGCAGCCAAAAACAAAAAAATTTATATAACTCGCCAAGGGGAATACCAGCTAAAACCCTCCAATATTGTGAAACAAAGGATGTCATAGAAACAAACGCTTCAATTCATGAATACAAGCTTTTCATTCATTCAAAACAAATCACAGCCTTCTAGGTAGTTTCTGATATATAGAATTTTATTTAAACGCGAAAAAATCTTCTGCAGCCACACAATTAAAATACTGATAAACAAGGAACATTAATGAAAATCATATCGAAATGAACAGAAAATTGCAAATATTAAAATGGTATAAAAACAAAAATATTATTTTTGCTCCCTATTCCCTTTAATACTTTCCTTAAATGTTAAGGGAAAGTATTCCAGATAATTGACGATTTTTCACGCTGTTTATAATTTCTAATTAAATTAAATTTCATTAAATTTATATAGATCATAATACTACTAATCTTGAACGTAATGTAAAATTTATAATCTCTTTCTATTTAATTAAATTAACTTTATAGTCATTTTATATAGATGATAATACTAAGAATGCAGATTATTGTGTTTAGTTTTTACAGGATAAATTTGTTTTCAAAAGGCTGGAGGTGAAATCCAAACACATTTTCTGACAGAAGCTGCTAGAATGCAGCGGTGTCCAAACACGATACGTGCGTGCCACCACTCTAAAGACACCTGCGTTTACATTAGCGACGGAGCAATGACGGTTGGAGTTGAGTTTCACAATTTCATCTTTAGCATCGAGATGTATATTTCACGTTGAATGGGAAGAAGATGATGACAAAGTTAAGTGCCTTATTTGCAAACATATTTTATCAGGCATATTAGTTGTTATTAGAGTGTATATTTGTCGGTACTAAATTAATCTTTAAAATATTTCATTATTAATAGAAACTTTTTCTCTCTGGGCGAAGGTAGATCACAAAAACTTAAGAGTTGAAAGCAATAATATGAAGAATTGTGTAATTATATTTTACAAAACTTCGCAGTTTACTTCTAAAAAGAAGTCATTTAGTGGATGCGAATTTATTACAGAAAACTTAACTGAGAAAATATGCCCCAATTTAGTAGATATATTTAAATAGTAAAGTATTTAGCGTAAATTTGTGACGAGGGTCGAAGATATTTGATATCATCTAGAAAAGCAATTAATGGAAATATTAACACCATAACTTTATTTTACTCTTACTTTGAACGAAACATCAGGCAGAACTCATAAGGGTCAACTGGCAATGTTTTTGTGGAGGGTTGACAGTGAATTAAATACTACTAAGAAGTTCTATATAAAGCTTCCCTTAAAACCACTGTAGAACTACTTTTTTAAAAGCTGTTCATAATGTATGAAACAAATTTGAATGTTTACACAAGTAATTAGTCATAAATCATGAAAATTGTGTTATATCTTATTTTATTTTATTTTTTCCGCGAACAAGGAACAATATTAAAAATCTAGGATATATGATTGAAAGTATGTGGTATTTACTGCCGAGCGTTGCCATCAACGGAAGGCTGAAAACAGACGGTCCTCATAGGGAAGAAACAAAACACAAGCAACCAGACAGCATTACTTTATTTTGGCATGAGTCAAACATACAATCACTTAAACAGGGTTACAAATCGGTTACAGGACCAGTTTCCCACGTAATCCACGATATTCAACACCTTTCCACCCTTCGGAGTAGTCTCCAAGCACATCGATGGTTCATTGCCAGCGATGGGAAGCCTGTGTCCATCTCGCCACAGTTCATTAGGGCAAGGCACGCGCACCCAGTGTTTCCCATAGCTCTGTGTGCGTCTCACAGTTATGTATTTTCACATACATAACTTCAGGGCATGCTGAGACACGAAGCTGTGCTCACATACACCATCTAGTGGCTTTGTTTGAAAGTATTCCATACACTTTCAATCGTATATCTTAGATTTTTTTCTTGTTCTCCCTTGTTTGTCGAGGGGAAAAAAATATGTCATAATGACTTATGACTTATCCCTCGTATCTTTTTCCTGTGATAAATTTCCTATTTTACGTTTGCACAAAATTAACGGCAATGTTTGGTTCCATATAAATTTTCGAACAAACATTTTCAAAAATGAACTACATTAAAAAAGAGTCTGGAAAATCATAAGTGATAACCCTTTTTTAGGTTCTGAGCTACTTCTTTACAAACAAATACTGATGAACTAGTTAAAAGCAATTTCGTGTCATAGAAGTCATCCTCCGAAACATAACATGAATTGCAAAGCATAGTCTGTAAGTCAAATTTTATTTTCATAAATAAAGAAGTACTTGCAAGTTCCTACACCACCAGTGGAATAAAGCAATAACGAGGGACTTTTCTAAACATAAACCATGCATGAATGTCGTCATTCTTTCACAGCGAGTGGCACTCTCCCTCTCCTCTCCTGGCAATGTATGGCCACCCTTTGTTAGAATGAGTTCTTCGCAAGAAAGAAGGGGCACATGTTATCTCAAGATAATAGTTTTTCATAGCTGTTTGTTACGACCGCTCAGCTAAGAAAAAAACAATTGGTATAAAAATTAACATTTATAGCTTAATGAAATGTTCCAAATTACTTTATTCGTTTTCGTTTGTCAGTAGAGGAGTAGGAAAAATTCTTGCGAATACGCAGGAGTTGCATAAACTAAGTAAATTCCTCAGCAAGCAGAGTAACATTCTCACACTCATATTAGATAATGTTTCACAATTGATATCTTCACGACAATGCTTTTTAAGTACTAAACATATGCATTGTTATAAATACAGTTTATATGCTGAGTTAGTTTGTTCATTTATTTTGAAACAACTGACAAAAATTAAACGCTAGAGCGCTTTTTAAATTTGGGTTTTCAGATATACCCCTATTACTAATGGTCAAATTTCCCAAATTTTCACAACTATTTTTCTTAATTTTTTTAAATTGTATATACCAATAATGTGAAAAAACAAATATTGCTGCAGCTAGAGCGATTTTTAAATTTTGGGTTTAAGATAAACCCCACTCCTAATAATCTGATTTCGCTGTTTTCGGAAACTGTTTGTATTAATTTATTTTAATGGTATATGAAGAGTTTCGTTGAGAAAAAATTACGTTTTGGGCCTCTATAGCAATTTTTAAATTTTCGCTTTAGGTTAACCCCCACTCCCAGGTGTCCAATTTTGCTGATTAAAAACTCGATGTATCGTTTGTTAATTGATGGTTATATGCCGAGTTTAATTGAGAAAAAACGCTAGATCGTTAACAGACCCACACACTCACACACATCATATATATATATTGCTTCGTATTATTTTCCGTGCCTAGATCGATGGAAATTTGAAGAAATGTTTCTAAACTCTTTTCATGAGTACCACCGTAATAGTTGCATACCTTCAGAATTTGGTAATAATAATAATAATAATAATAATAATAATAATAATAATAATAACATAATTTGTTAGTGCGTAAATAAAGTTTTCCTCACTTAAACCAGGAGAGGTGAATTAATGGAAAAGAAAAATGAAGAATTTTAATTGGTACATTTATATTGTCTTTAAGCCTTTCATCCTTGATATCTTTTTTCCTGATGTCTAGCATAACCGATAGATAAAAGTCAAAAAAATGTTGGTACTTTATATAGATTGGAGTCACATTTCGGTTGTGTGGGGAAGTTCCGCGCTATCGCTTCACCAGCTCACCTCTGTGCAGTCATCCATCTTCTATCTTCAGACAAAATGGATGCTCTTCCTTGTCCTCGGAATTGGCTGCAGTCTCTCGAATTGCTTCTCCCCAACCCACATCGATATAATCGTGATGCTGCCGCACATAAATCTCTTCGCAGTCATGGCTGCCTCGCATAACGATGGTGCAGCTCAGCATAACAGTTCTCAGAGCTCTGTTGAGGTGAATCAGTAATTAACTGCAACGTTTACGTTTTGACATTGGCTTCTTCCGACGTGCGATAAGATTGCACAAACCCACATTTCCACTCTAACCTATACCAACGAAGTGGTTTGATTTGTTTTTATTAGAAACACATCGCTATTTCCAGTTACAGTAATTGAACAATAAAACGTTATAATGTATTAAACGTATCCATTAACACGTTATTACTAGGGTAAATTGTTTATAAATGGAAATTTCAATGTATTAAAGCCAATTTAAATATAAGTGGAATATACCTAATTTTTCTACATATTTATAAATACGTTTTTCTCAATTAATAAATTTCTTAATTCCATTATCGAAAAAAATGGGGTTCGGTTTCCAGCCTGTCGCACAGGAATACTTTAAGACGTCCTTGTACAACGCCGACCTTCCAGTGTTTCTTAATGGTCTAACATAAGACCTAAGCCTGTCCAGTAGACTTTCTCGAGTTTTCTCTTGTCAAGAAGCATGAATAAAATCTATCAACAAAGTGCCTCGGTAGTCCCACAAAAGTACCAACAGAACTTCCTAGCTGACATGCAAGTTTTTGTCTTGACAGAAGGGATTCCCCTTCTTTTCCTCCACTCCAAGCTAGTAGCTTGCCATGACTCAGGAATACACTGTATATCCGTGACTTATCGCAGGTTACAATTCTATGCAGAAATATTTCACATTGATTCCTCTGATACACTTTCAAGCAGCCTTTCATCCTCAGTAAACATCTTGCCGAGACTGCTGTAAGTTATCTGGAATGATGGATTGTAAACTTCCGCAACTTAACCATACCTCAGAAGCGATTTTAGAAATCGTTATAGTTGGTCACAATTGACAAGGACCCAAACGGGCCGAAATTTGTTTCATTTTCCACAGCTTCTCCTCCTCCTGCGAAACTTCTGTGGCTGTCAATTAATTGTTTTTAGCGGTTTATACGCAAACTGTGTCATTGATCTTTGCTCGATTTCCCGGTTTTACAACCTCTTAAGGCCTCGCGCCATCGACGAGCGTACCTCTTACTGGGACACGATGCTACTGACAAATAAATGACCATGCGAAGAGAACCGATTCCTCTTTACTTCTGAAACCATCGCATGTAATGTCTCAAAGATGTCTCCACTCCACATTACTTACAGGCTATAAAATAAAAAATGTAGGCTTATTTGATTCACATTCTAATATTTATATATTATTCATGGACCTTAGAGATCACCCGTTGCAACTGACGAACATTTTCAAATTGTATTACAATTTATGTTATTATATTAAATGAAAGATAAGTTATAACTATTAAGACAATACTAAGTACGGGCGTAGGCGGAATTCTTAACATTGTTTCTAGCAGATAGAACACTCCCAAAGATTTCTCAGAAGTGCAGCTCCTTACCAGACACCGGAACAGAAATCCTTACAAAGAGCCTCCCGCCACGCACTGGCATTTTCATGTGTGTTTTATCTTGTGCTTATCTCGTTTAGTTTTATTCTTTGAAAGCATAACACCATTTAGTATTTTTTGTCATGGAATCCACTTGCTCTAGAGTATTTCTGTGATGCTGCCGGTTGGAACTTGTCCATCAGAGAGTTTTCGCCCAAATGTTCTTTTTGTTCTGCTATAAAACTTTGTTTTAACGTTGGAATAGAATACGTTCCTGCATATGTCACTACTGGCGATACACTCATCACAGCAGTATTCAAATCAATTGAACTGCAAACACACTCGGTTATGCCTACAGCATGTCATGCAAAGCTACGTGAGAGCCCGGGCAACTACATTTGAGCTGTTGACTCTATTTTTAACCGCATACTTGGATATGCGCACAACAGTCACCCATACGTGAGAAGCACAAAAGCGCACGGTATAACTAATAAAAGTGTCTAATGATATTTGGACCCAATAATGGTTTTTGGAGTAGTTTAGAATATTTTTCATAAATAATTTCGTTTGTTAAACAACGTTTAGTTCATAATTAATCCTGACACCAATGAATTTCAAAGTAAAGATCATTTTATATTATTGAGCCAAATTTAAGAGATTCTTAACACCCTGTTTCGCCAATTTTTAATTTAGCATTTCATGGCCCATTATCTTAGAAATACCTGGAAACAATAACAGTTTAACTAGGTTTAGCTTTATTAGCTGAACTCTTTCACACATTATTTCCTCTAAAATGGGCTTTCTATACGATTTTTTTTTCTTTCAGAGTTAGCCGGCAAATCTGGTAATCCGCGAATTCTCGTAATTATTTATATAAACATTGAAATGTAATGGTGACAAAGTAAACTCTTCCAATTATAGTCATAGCATTCATTGATCTTTTATTGTCTACATACAGATTAGTAATGTTATTAATGTTGAGGTATCATATTCTTTCCGTGTACCCCAATCGAACTGTTTTTTTTTTTTGTTTTTTTTTTTCCTAAATCTATAAAAGTCTGTAAATTACTTTCTGAGGTAACAATTTTGAGCAACTGTTGACACATTACCGCCGTATAAATAATAAATAATGCAATGAAAGTGTTAGAATTCTTCCATAATTACAAGCAGTTCATTGAGCGCACTTCTGCCTACAGTGGATATTGAAAGTGACTCACCTCCCCTACACATGAACCACTGCTATCCATCAGTGTCAGGTGCGGCAGTAAACTCCAGCGCTAATTTCACATCGTCTACTGCGGGCGAAGGGTTTTCTTCAGCACTTTTATTGAGCATTTAATGTTATCGCCTCTTCTCAAATGTTTTCCTTTCTAATATCTAACGACAGCAAACAATACGGATTAAAAACACTTGATAGACTGCAAGAAACTCCGATGAACTGCTAGCTAGCTGGAGTGAATGATATATGAAACATTTCTCAACAAATAAAATTTACCTCGTCTAATGATTTGAATATACAGAGTGGCGCATACTTAGTGAATTTTAGTTAACGTATGGTTTCACCTGTTTGTATGTTATGTTCAAATAGTTTTCCTTCTTCGTTTTGTTCGGAATGCTTTACCTCTTCGTTTATTTTTAACTGCAGTGCACGTATGTTTCGAGATTGGTAATACTGTAAGCGCAGTTACAGCTGAAAATGTTAGTGAAAGAGAAAAGAACGTTTGCTGTAAAGATCGGTTACTATCGAGGTTTAAATGCTATAATATGGGAATGAAAAGAACATTTCGGGTCAAAGCTACTGTTTACAATGTAATGCACAACTGAAGGTTTTGTTTTGAATTCGCCTTGTAGTCGCTAACTGGGACAGCAAGGACTGAGGAAAATTAATTCAATATCTGCCTGGATGTCGATCCAAAGAAGCTCACAAGACGATTAGTGGTAGAATTTCTAGCAATGTCACGTCGGTCAATCCAAAGGGTATTGCATTAGCAGAAGTTCAAAGTGTACATTTCACGTCTGACATATGTTTGCTGGAAGATGATTCGGACAGACGCCTTCACTTTTGTGAGATTATGGTCGATCATTATCCATATGACTCCAATTTCTTTCAAAGCACTGTGTTGTCGGATGAGGCAACCTTTTGTTATCGGGACGTGTAAACGGACATTAGGAAAAACCATCATTCTATTTTGGAGCAAGCGCTAAATTAACCCGACGTAAATGTGTGGGGTGCAATATTGGTGTAATTGAACAGCACTTTATTGATGGAAATCTCGATGGTAACAAGTGTTTGGCTATACTTCAAGAGGTCAGGCCAGGAATTATCATGCATTTGGACAACTTTGATCGACTTTACTTCCAGCATGATGGAGCTCCTGTGCATTACGCTACAATTATTCTAGCAGAGTGCTTTGACGTCGTGTAACAATTGAATTCCATGATTCTCTTAACATACGCCAATGTATTTCTTCCTTTGGAGTATTGTTACAGACTAAGTGCATGGAAGGAAACTAAAAAAATGTGAAGAGCTGGACTGTTTATATTGTGGACGCCTTCAAAAATCTGCACAACATTCAGCTGTGTTGCGTGTGTCAGAGTGTTCCAGGTAGACTGCAATGGTGTATTAATGCAGAAGGGAACCGTTTGAAGATAAAAAGAAATGAAATCCTTTGGTAATGTAATTCGCTGAATGTTTAGCTACTTTTGAATATAAAAAAGTGCAATCCTTTGTTAACTGAAATTCAGTAAGAGTGTAGTTACTTTTGCGCCATCCTGTACATCGCATTTCAAAGGACTGTATTTTTAAAAGTATTACATATAAAATAACGGTTAATATATGAGAAACTGGAAACTCACTACGTTTTAATCATATACTGCCCCCGTTAATCACAAGACACAATGTTCAGTCGGTAGTAGAGTGTTGTAGGCAATGCGAGTACGTAACACCCCCCCCCCCCCCACGGGTCAGATCAGGAGACAATGCTAAGTCATCCTCGCCGATGAACAATTTCAATGGGAAGAAGCCCCGTCTTACTGGAAGATGAAATTTTGCAGTCAGTTATAGAAACAGTCATAACTAAAAATACATGTCCGTATAAGAGGAGGGCCTTTAAAACTTTCAGACAAAGTATTCGTTACATTGACATCGTATTCTATTGTTTAAATGTACAGAAAACCTTTATGTTTTATATAATGTAAATAAAATTGTTTAAAAACGTATTTTAGGCGCCTAAAATATTACTTTTAGAGCCTTAAATTCCACTGTCTAGTTATAACTTATCAATTATACGTTTTATAATTATTTTCCTCTTCTCTGTACCTTAATTTTGCGGGTTCAAACCCAGCCGCGGTCGTCTGACAATCTCGAGCGCAAGTCTTCCAGTAGGAATTAAAAGCAATGAATCCTGTTTCGAAGAAATTAAAATCTCACTAAAATTAATAATATTTTATAAGCGGACATATTTCCCTCAGCGTTAAATGTGGCATATAAGATTGCGTTAAATCAGGCTTCTATTGTTATATCCTAAAGAAACAGGGCACTTTTTCTATTTTAATGTTGACGAAATGCAACAATGTATAAAATTCAGACATTCTCGTGCAAGGAAATTAGACTTCTAGATCAGCCAGAAATCGGTTTATACACCCAATGTAAATAATTATTTACTACTATTTACTAATTTTATATCACAAATTTTCCTTAAAAAGCCAATTTTACATTTCATTGCATATATTTTAAAATTATTTACTTCTACAGAATTTATAAAATGAAAGTGATTTTTTGAAATAATTTTTCGGTTTTTTGAATTGATATCTGAAAAATAATCTCTAAATAGGCGCCGGTAAGAGGATGGCCCCTACTGTGACTTTATTTAATATGCATAAATAGATAACTATATTATATTTTTATTTTAATAAATCTCTACAATATAATAGGAAAGTTATACGGTTTTGTTGTTTGTAAATAATTCACTCGCTGCTAATTAAAAAGTCAGAGATGTGTTTGTTAAGGAGCACTTCACCACCTGGAGATTTCGCAGCTTAAAAGGGACTCTGTTCACGTTTGCATGAGTTGAGTTTATTGCGGTTTCCGCACCACTGCAAACCATGTGAATACGGTGGACCGTTTGTTGATAGGATTTGTATTTTGTGGATATCGACACCGGGCTATGCGAGTACTGGAAAATGTGGTTGCTCAAATACATCCACTAAGCTTTGGAAGAGTTTATCGATAATCTGAACATTTTTATTATCCTTCATGTAACTTTATCTCAACAATTTGGTCACGCACTAACATATTATCTTAATCGTAGCATTGTTGCAATAATGCCAAAATTAACATTTAGAGAATAAAGTGTGACAACAATACTGTTTTTAAATGTACATAAATTAATCAAATGTTATTGTTATTTTGAAAAACATTCATAAGGTTATCACAAGTAATGTCACAAGAGAGTCTGAAACTGCGGATAAATTCACGGACGCTCGAGTGTTATTTACTAGAACTGTTTCACGAATAACACACGAATTTAAATATAAGTCCCTTAAACGTATCTTATAAAATTGTGTATTTGAATGATGAATATTTAACATTTTCAAACCAACTTGCAACAGAAGAATGGCGATTGTCAGCAATGAAAATATAGAGAAACCAAATACGGCTTTACGACCATTTCATGAGTAGAATAAGAATAAAAGTTATATGTATTTAAATTTTGCCAATAGTATGTAACAATTATGTAAAATGTTATACTTATGAACAACTACCTATTCAGAAACAGTGAGACTGAAATGGATGAAAATCGATTGTTGCAATCGCTACAGTTCGATTTACTAATACCAACTGAGAAAAATAAAATAGAAATATCATTTTACCATTCTGAACAACATGCTTATTAAAATGTATGTTAGTTTAGGCAGATATTGTTACACAATTTACAACATTATTTAGGACCGAATACGCAAAAACAAACCCATTATGTTAGTCAAATATACAATTATTGAAAACACAGTTATCAAATTTGAATGAAGGGACTGCAGTTTCATTGGGTACAAAGGACATTTGGGAATTAGCAGATGAAGACGTGGAAGCAGAATTTCGTACTTTATTTTGTATTACCGAATGATGTTCTTGATTAATCAGAAATTATAGTGGGAGTATAGAGCTTGCTACACTGATCATAAGATAAATGCACTTCTCGTGGTAAAGGGATGATTATTTCACTGCGATATAGGGCTGCGATTGGTCACAATTCAAAAGTTTGTTTATTTTCAATTGTTGACTATTTTACATAAGACATCACATATGAGAAACAGTAAATCTAAACAAGTAACTAACGTGTGAATGAAAGGAGCATTTTGTGCGCATAAATTTAAGTTTTATTATAAAATAGTTCAATATAAGCAGCTTAAGTTGTAATGCGTCAAGAGCACATAATTATGTATAGCAATGTTTTATAATTTTTAAAAATACGGGCTTTCCACATAAAATTTGCTTAGAGATATGATACCAGGTGTATATTTCCATTTCAGATACATTCTAAGCAGTATTGTTTTCTTTAATTACATTACCATGTAATTTACGAAACAGCCTTTATTTATTTATTCATTTAAAAAGTTCCCAAACTTCTGGACTCTGTAGTTTGTGCTAACAGAAGTTGGTCAGTAGGTGAGACGGAATGTCATAAGGAAGACGCTCCGAAGTATTTTTTAGTATGGAAACTACTAATAATAAGGATTATAAAATATTTTTGTCCAACTAAAACATTGGACTTCTAAATATTAATATCATGTAAAATACTGTATAACATTTTGATATCCCTGGACAAAATTATCTGCCATTTAAAGTTCAAATTATATCTTAATATTACACTAGATGACATCTGACAAACTCTAATTCTGACATCTATTGGTACTATGTGTAACTAAATTCGAATGTTTCATACGGCCCGTAAGGACCCATCAGGGTCAAAAGCTGACAAATGGAAATACCTACGATGAAGAAAGTTTTGGTTTTCATAATTTTTATTTGTGGTACTCTAGTGGGTGTGGGAACATGGCTAAGAACAGCTTGACAGCGGTTTACCTATGGCATCAGTTCAACGATAAAAAATAAAATCAAAAGATTCCTTTATTTGAATAGTAATAGATCAAGAGAATCAAGTTCTTGTTTAAGTAATTCGGGGAAATTATAAGCACAACAATTGAACGCTTTATTATAACAAGTTTCATTATCCCATCTTCATTCTTGTCCTGAAATATGGCAAAAGGAATTTTAGTTCAGTTTTCAAGCTACAATTTAATTTACTGTATTAACATTAGAATTAATGATAAATGAACACGAATTCGTCAGCGACTATGGAAATTCTAATTATTTAGACCATTTACCAAGTGCGCCTTGTTTGTTATAGATAACGGCAAAAGCCAAAAACACTTAAAAGTCCGTCAAACAGGAGCTGCGTACACTAAGCGAATTCCTCAGCAAGACGAACTTGAAGGTTGTTACAGAGCGCTAGAGCAGAGAAGTTACATATTGAGTTTACAGAATTTGGGAGGAAGCAGTGACTCGTGTGTCCACTATCAGGAAATAATTATCAACTGGTGCCACTAGAGCGCTTTTTAAATTTCAGTTTCTACTCCCAATGTTCCGATTTCCGTGATTTTCAGAGGCTATTTATTTTTTTTATTTAAATAGTATATACCGAGTTTGGTTGCGAAAAAGCAAATATTGGTACCGCTAGAGCGATTTTTAAATGTTGAGTTTCAGGCAAACTCCCACTCCTTATAGTCTTATTTCACTGTTTTTCAGAAACTATTTTTCTTATTTTATTTAAATGCTATATACCTAGTTTCGTTGAAAAAAAATATTGCGACTTCTAAAGGAATGTTTAATTTTTGACTTCAGGTTAATCCCCACTCCTAATGAGCCAGTTTTTCTGGTAACAACTAGATAAATAGTTTTGTTACTAAATATTATGTGACGAGTTTCGTTGAAAAAAAAAAAAACTAAAATTGCAACCGCTAGAGCGATTTTTAAATGTTGGGTTTCTTGTAAAAACTCATTCCTAAGATTCTAATTTCTATGATTTTCCAAAACTGTTTTACTTACTTTATTTAAATGATATATACCGAGTTTTATTGAGCAAAAAAAAAAATGTGGCCGCTAGAGGAAGTTTTACTTTTTGACTTTAGGTTAACCCCCAGTTCTGATACTCCAATATTTCCGGTTAACAAACTCGATGGATAGTTTTGTTAACTGAACGAGTTTTGTTGAGAAAAAACTAAAATAGGGGCTGCTAGATTGTTAGTAGACATAATATATAAGTAGGATTGATAGAAATTTGAAAATTTTCAAAAATATTTTCCTGGGTGCAACCTCCTTCGGGATTTGCTAAAACCAATGAGAGGGAAACTGGATGAGGCTAGACTGTAGCAATTTAAAAGTTTATAAATGATTAGTGCCCCTATTGAGATGAAAAAATGCAGTTATTTTCCTTGACATTGAAGTAAAAGTACTAATTATAGAACTTACTATGCACACACTTGTGTTTGATTTTCAGTGCTAAAGAAGCAGAAGCTGACAATATAGGTTCTCACCTGCAGAATGTTGTAGAGGTCTGGACGCTTGGCTGGGCTAAAAGGAGCTTAGAATGAAAGGGAACTGAGTCAGGGAAACAAGAGAACTAGTTTGATGTAAATAAACCCGGAATCCGTTGGCAACAGAGCGAGGGAAAACCGAGAAAATCTGTCGCAAGTGGGGTGCGAACCCAAGCACACTAATTGAAATCAGATAATCTGCTATCAGAGTACTGCACTGTGCGAGTATGTTTTTGAAGTAGCTGCTACTGAAATGATGAAATCAGAGTTTTGGCAACGGTGAACATGTCGGCGTAGCTAATGGACACGCCATTAGCGCTGTCTCGGATTAAGGAACTCTCTGGTACACTGCGTTCGAACAACAATAGCCGGATTACGCCTCTAGCTCTCTCCTGAAAACCAACACAACCAGCCAATGTCGTTTTTGTTGTCGCAAACCATCCACAAAGCTCTTGTACGGGCAAAGGGAGGCAATCAACTAATTGCATCTCAGTTCTGTCGACTTTAAACATGGGCACGAATAGTGCGGTTTTAAATACACCAAATCAGCACAACATGCAGTTAATATACGACAAAATATCAAGCGCTAAATTCATTTGTTTTTTTTTTTTTTTCCCCTTCCTATATACTTATTAACCTGTCGGAATCTCAGTTGAATTTCGCACTGAATGCCGAAAGTGCAAATAAGCTTGTGTTATTTCTTTGATCACTTTCCTTTTAATTTTTTCAAATGTACCCAGAACTGCTAATCAATCTATCACTAAACAGCAAGTGCAGGAGCTTCATTCTGTTACGCAATCGGAAAATGATTTTATCGACGGCAAGGTACTATGTAACAACCTCGCCACCTGAGCCTATTCCACAACAGTCTGGTCTAACACAATACAAGTGTATGGACTTGTAACTTTCTGTTTCGCTAAATAAATACAACACTTGTAAAGTATTAGCAAAAAGTTACAAGTGACGTCATATAAGAGCAAGATGGAGGAACAACTAAGCACATTTGGGGCAATCACTCGCAAATTGGCTGAGGTCGTTAAGGCACGGACTCGTAAGCGGGAGATCTAGGGTTCGAATCCCACCAACACCTTCCTCCATGATTGAGATTTTTTCCACGTTTTCCTTAGTGCTCATAAATAGCAAATACCGGTAAGGTCTTAGCCCCGGAACGCTTCCTTCCTTTAAAAACATAAATCCTTTTCCAAATTACCATTTCATTTCATGTATCATCAGTATTCACTGCCTGTGGTTCCTCAGTAGTAAAAACGGGCGTTAAACACTAATAAAAAAACCTCCCAAAATCATTAAAAAGATAATAAATTGTATGGTAGTATTTTAAGTTACCAATATTCCTATACTTGTGGAGAAATTTACACAAATTATCAGTGCCCGACTAATAATAATACTTCTGTGGTTTGGAACAACGAAAAATCACTTGTACATTTGCAAGTATGAAGTTGTGACGTACCAGAGTAGCAGAAACTTTTGCGAAACAGAATTTTACTAATAACTGCAAGTTACAAGTTCATACAGCAGCTGATTGGCTTTATACGCACTGCCGACTGTTACACCAACTTGTTGGGCTAATCATGTAATGGCTTTAGAGGAGACGTTTCTAATCCATAGTCCATTTCATCAAGTTTTCCTCTAATAAAAATCGGTTATTTGGTCTTGATGAAAATGTCTCGGATTGAAAAGTCTAAAAATTGCATTTCATAATGGAGATGTTACTCCTGGAAATTTAGGACAAAATTCTCTCCTAAAGTACTTTTATGATTTCTTTTTGCACATTAACAGTTGAAGTGGAAGTGTATGAACATGCGCTGCTTCTTAATTAATTTAGTCCCATGTTGTTGCGCCATATGAAGCTGGAATAATAATGTGTATGATGATATATGATTATGATAAATTAATTTGTAATGACAGATTGGGAATTTTGAAATGCTGAAGAATGAAGAGGAAGAATTCGATTGTCTTAGACACCGATCTTGGGGAGTATAGGTGATGCCGAAGTTTGTAGAATTTTAACTTGGAAATAATTGAGTCGTTTAGTGTTTTAAGACCTGCTCTCTACTTCTTCAATCTCCTTCCTTTCTCTTCCCGCTCATTTATGGATGTGTTGAGTTGATTCTCCTCTTTCCTGAGATGATAGCAGTGTATTTTGGAACTCCAGAAGTCCTCCGTAAAAAGGATTGGAAAGGGTTCGTTGACTTCAAAGCAGTGTTTATAAAATCAACTAGATAGATTTTATTTTCACCGATTTATATCCAGGGCCAAAGATTAATTATCAATTATCGTAGACAGGAGCCTTGAATATCGTGTGGGCAGAGAATCAGTTCAGAGTTTGAAGGCAAAGATGACGGAGTTCACGAACACTGACGTCTGCACGTTAAGCTCGTCACGGTTACTAATTTCGGCAATGGGACACTGTTTTCAGCCGAGGAACGACGCTGCCATTACCAGTGGGCGGAGGCTTCACAACCTACTGTCTTAGACTCAATGAAGCAGAATATGTTTAATTATCTGCACTAACACTGCACAGTTGCTGGATACTTATGAAAGACTGCTAACACAGTTCTTATCAGATGCGAACAATTGTAAATAACTTAATAGCACTTAATAACTGATCCGGACTTTTCATCAAAACCGGTTTCTGATCCAGACACGACGCTTTTGGGTGTCTTAGATCTTGGTAATTTGAGTATTGCTATTAATCCTCCGCGTTTCTCATTGGCTATGTGAAACATACATGCTTTACAGGACTTATCTTTATTGGCGGATTAGTTCGCGACGTTCTTGTGTTGGAAAAGATAATTACATGAAGCTAGGGGTTAAGTTTCAAGATTCGTTTCTTGACCCACTTGGGAACAAATGATTTTCTCTCTCGTGGCCTCGACTCAAAAGATGTTCCATATATTTATTGGTTACAGAAAATAGATTGCGTGTTTTTCTGTTAGGGGACATTCAAGGTCTTCTGGCGATAGACAATAGAAGTAGCGGCTTACCTTGTTTATGGGAAGAGAGGCTTTCTGGTCCCCTTCCTTTTAATACATTATTTTTAATAAAAAGCTCTTTCAGGGTTTTACGACTAGGTTAATCATAAAAATCGCCTATTCTCAGAATCGGATCACTGCCGTCCTTTTTCTGCTGCCAACTAAAGAAAAAGTACCTGAGTCGAAAATATAAAATTATAGGATACTTGAGTAAGATACACTTTACTTATGACACTAAAATATGAGAGTATTACATATCATAGGAATTTATCTACGTACTGTACTTCTGATAGTATTGGATTTCAATTAAGGTAACCGGATTACCTGGGGTCTTAGGAGCCGGAAAGAATTCGTTTCATAATTCCGTTTCACAGTCATAAATAAATATTCTTTATCCTCAATCGCGACATACTCCATAATACACAAATACCCAGAAGAAATCCTACCATTAACTTCCTGCAGAAATGTAACTGAAGTAGGGTAATAAACACGACTGAGCAAGCCAAAATGCCTGCGTCAGTGTAACTTTAACTTCAGTCTTATCAGAAATCGCGTGCCCAGTGAAGGTGAACAGTTTCCACTAAAGGGTGTGTGAGGCTGTACTAGGAGGGACCCGCCTAGTTCGGATCACCATGGCACAAGCGTGAGCAACACTGTTTTCTATTTTTCATGCGTCCAAAGTTACTATTGGAAATTCGTCATTTTAATTTGCCTAGCGGCAAGAAACTTGGAAGCAGCCTGTCCAAAGGCTATGTTTTCACATCCAATTATGTTTCAGCTGTAGTGGCCGCGAGCTAATCATTATGCGATTAGTGACTACCTAAATAAAAGAATTTCTTGTAGATCCTCCACCCGGGGCCCCACCTCGTACCCTGGGTTTCTCAGGGGCTCGAAGTCGCCTTTTCGTGCCCTCATGGTTACGGGAGAAGGGAGGTGAAGGAAGATGATGCAAATGAGAAAGCACTGCATCATTTAATAGCTGGGAGTGTTTAATATAGTAGAGGTTTTATGAACGGCCACCTGGTTCCCTGCCATTTACCGGCGAAATTAACTTGCTGCCCTGAACACAAAAGTATAAGAATGCCTACACTACCCGAACTGAAGTTTCAAACTGCCGCCACTTCACAAGGAATGCCATGTAAAAGCATTCAGCACATGCTTTATTGCGTAAGTTTACGTTCTGACGCAACGAATTCCTGTTATCTCTCCCACCTGACTTGCTCTGAACGCATCACTTGGTAGCAGTGCAACAGTCGTTAGCATACATGCCTTCTAAAACCGTACCCAATATAGTGCAAGGGTTCCTACTACCTATAGACTGTTTCCAAGATGGATAGGGAGGGAGTGGCATTCTCAACTCCTTCCCTGTAACAAGCATAAACTCTTGAGTGGTCCATATTCTCTTCGGCCTTTAACGTCTGTTGAAGGCGAGGGAGCTATTTCTTCTATTCACTGCATATCCTCAGTGCTAGTGCATCCACTATACAGTCATATTTTTCACCTACTCTTGAATGCAGTGTGACAATTATATACAATGTTCCTTGTAACTAAATTACAAATTTCAGTTATTTTCTTCTATTTTTTTCTGTCCTGTCTATACATTTCTATCCCACTGTGCTAATTTTGAAGAAGTTAAAATTACCATACTGGAGCACCGAGACGAACACGCCTAAGGTAAGAAGCACAAAGTGTAATTGCACAAGGATCTGCATAAACAACAGGATTTTCCTACTTGAGTGAGTCTTCCCACACTCCAGTTTAAACAGAGTAGGCAATTACACCACGCGCGCGTACTCTACCTTTCTTCCCGTGCATTAAAGCTGACCTTCCTTGTCACACCAGCTCTCTCCAGGTCAGGTCATGTCATAGCTTACACAATTTCCTTCTCTAGATCATAAAGTACGCCTTGGCTTTGATACAAACTACATTTGAAGACCGTTGTTTAATTCAAGTTATATTATACTGCTAAACAGTGGTTGCTAGTGGCCCCTGTAGAAGGGTGGGCCAGGGGCATAACTACATAACACCAAATGGGGTGGGGAAGGTTTCTTTTATCAAGACATGTTCCTTCCCGATACTGCAGCGCCATCGTACGTTTGTGCTATAAAATTCTGGTTTATATGGAACTCTTCTAATTCAGCAGTTAAAGTATGCCGTAAGCCTTCTGCAGTCAAACCAGAAACAGCAATGAACGGTAGGAATCTTTCAACTGGTTTACCCCTCACAGTTGTATCACAATATCACAACAATTATGACATGCATGTAACATCTGTCGTTTCGTAGGCCTGTATAATAAATTTTCTCTTTCTATTTCTTTTCTAATCTAATTCCTACATACAAGATACGCTGTATCCAACTATTTATTTTGAGAATTTTTAGAAGTGCTCTTTGTTACAGTTACGTTGTCAAGTGATTTTCAAGCACTTTGGTACATAAGCAACCAAAACCAGAAATTGGCCCCTATTAAAGAAACTGTCAGTTTCACCACATCCCCTTAAGGCTAATTCGTGAACCCCTCATATTTTTATAATGTCTATAATTCTATTTAAGTCGTGTTCATTATTGCCTACAATTTCGTTGAATGTTTTTGCTGCAACACTACGTACGAATAATTGTTTTCCGAGCATTTTACATTTCTTGAGGAATGCTGGCTTTCACGGCCGTTGTCAATTATGTGAACTGACGCTTCGTGGTTGAATGGGGTAATTCTCCTTCTTTGCAAACGTTTCGTCCACGACTGTGGTGGAGCGCCACGGGTGGCCGAGGTCGTTAAGGCGCGGACTAGTGATCGGGAGGTCTGGGGTTCGAATTCCGCAGGACCGTCCTCCCTGACTGAGGTTTTATCCAGGCTTTCCTCAGTCCTCATAACTGGCAAATGCCGGTCAGATATCCTAAACTTAGGCCTGGAACTTTTCCTTCCTTAAAAAAAATCCTTTCCCAATATATCATTTCATTTCATATATCATCAGTGTCACTGCCTGTGGTGCCTCAGTAGTAAAAACGGGCGTTAAACACTTAAAAAACCCATTGCGGTGGACATCTTCAGTAATGTACACGACGTGATGAGACGAGGCAGTGACTGAAGAAGGAGAATCCCATTGGACCCGGTCTGAAGACTCAGTTCATATATTTTAAATTTTCAATGCATTATTAATATGTTCTGCACAATGTTGATGTTTCTCAAATTTTTCTGACAAACGTTTCAGGTCAGTGCACCCTGCTCTAGATCAATTTGATTTATTCCCTAAACCATAAAGGCAAAATAGACATTTTCTCATTTCATACGCTGTCCGTCAAGATGTTTTGTCAAACCGTAAAAAAATCTTCTTAATTTTGTGCCGTTTTGCTGAGTAAGCTCATATAGTTTTCGATTGATGAAGTCCAAATCGTTTCACTCCCGACTTAACAGTTAAACTTAAACGCGAAAATAAAGGTATTCAATAAAATTTTCACTTTAATTAACACTGTGAAAGTCAACTTTCCATTAACAAACCGTGAGGAAGCCACCCAATTTCAAATAGAGTGTAAAATAACCCCTAGTCAGTTATGTCTGGTGTCAGTAACCCCTCAATTTCTGCTTCCTAAGAAAAAAAAAGAATTTCGAGCGCTGGCAACGGACCCTCTCCCTGCTGGCCCAAGAGAACGCAGAAATAAGCAGAAGAAAGGCAAACGCATCTTGGAGGAAGACAAGTATAAATCGTGAGAAACTTTGCTGCCTAAAAAGGTATAAGTTTAAAACGAAAACTTTTCGGGGCTGGCTCATGAGCTGCCCTCGCTCACGGAGGACCCGCATGCTACCGCTACTACAGCAGAGAGGCAAAGCGCTTATTGCGTATGATACATTTGAAAACTATTCGTTGTACATCGCGGATTTTCGTGTTTAAAAAGTTGATCAAGAGTAAAGAAAATGGAAAATAATTACGGGATTTTCTTTGGGGGTGGCGACCTATGTGGCCGCCCCCGCTCTACACTCATTAAGCTGAAAAACTAATATAGAAACATTCGGGAAAACGTAGAATCAGAACCCAGAATATAACTTTCTCTCATTACTCTAACATATAACGGCTTGCAAGTGAAATGCAGCATAACCCCCCCCCATCCCTCTGTCTCGTTTAGAAATTAAAATTAACGAGTACTGCTGTGCCACTATATATGTATAGTTATTTATTATTGTGCTAATGTTTTATATACCTGTTTTGAATGCAATATTATTATTGCTGTGTAAAAGTACAATATAAGCAAATATTGAAAATTTTGCATTTATTTGTTTTTTCTTATCCTAAAAATTACTGTAAACCATTTGGTGAGCAACTTTAAAAATAGTCATATCTGATGTGAATTTAGGATCATTTTAAATCTCGCATTAGAATTTAGAAGTTAGAATTCGTCATATTCAGCGATGTTTTAGCCCACTTGGAAGAAGCCCTTAGGAGTTGGATGATTTCCAAAATATAACAATCTTACAGCAATAGAGCGGCCTTGCGCGGTGTCTAGGAAAGTTACGCTATTGACGGCATTAGGCATATTACGGAAATATGATAATGAGTTACAATATGCATAATGATTTTGTGTAGCATCCAAAAGGAAAATATAAGATATATCTCATTATTGATAAATAATTGTGACATGAAGCTTGTACCGTGTGATCAGTTTTGTCTTCCCCACAAGCGTTTCGCTCATAGGAAGCGTCACTGATCGCATGATGCACAAAATATAACCTGGTAGAAACACGTGGTACCCAAAGCGTATAGTACAAACTGGCGATCAGAAGAAGGCAAGTGCGGCTGAAGTTTAAGGGGGCTTAACTATTTGTCTGCACACGTACGTGGGACACCCCTTGTTGTCACATTGAATGGAGACCTCTCAGACTCAGATCTGGCACGCCCGGTAGACTTCCAATCATGGGCGAGTATCTTACAGCACAGTTTACTGACATCGCAAGTTCATGTAATGCTGCGGTTGCGACGTTGCAACAGCCACCACTGTTCAACGGCTGGTATTGTAGCTTTTTCAATTTCACTTAGTAAAATTGGTGTACGTAATGATGAATTACTTTGCTCCAGAATTATTTAAAATCGCAATTAAATTGCTGCGTAGTAATGCAGCACAATAAAGAACAAGCGTTCAACAGTGAGAGATCTGCTTGTAGATATTTTCTCATTATTTTAAGTAGAAAAAAGCTCCGAGGCGTTACCATTCCGACATCTCTAAAAACATTTTGCTTTCGTGTAATACATCGACGCAAAGGATTAGGTATCAATACGTGAATCATTTTGAAAATGACTTCTGGGAGACATTTTCTAAATATTACAAATTAATAATTCGATTAATCAAAATTAACCAATTCAAACACGTGATAGAAATCAACTACACACAAGAATAAACCGGCAACATAGCATCCTCCACGTCGTGACTGACTGGCCGATAATGTTACTTTGTACTTGGTTCAGAAGGTGCAATGAGTAGCATTCCTCGTTTGTTAATTTGTATGGTTGCCAGCTGAAAAGGTAGCTGCAAAGTTTCAGCGGCCCGGGTGAACATAGTGAGTAGGGTAGCAAATGTTTATGTAACACATTCCTCTCGCTTGCCTCCTCCTGATCGCCAGTCAGTAATAACCACATCCCCTTAGGCTGCACTGCTCCATTAGCAGTTTATAACAGCACCGACGACTGCACATATAGTTGTCTCATAGACCTAGAGACCCTGCTTAATACGTGTAAGGCAATGAAAGCATGCTATAAGAAATCACACCAAACAAGCACCGCCGGCATGATTTGATAATTATTAAGAATCCTGAAAACATACAGCGTGATAAAATTTAACATCTTTTTATTAATCGTTAAAACGAAATAAGCATTTAGTAAAAATGTCCGAACTTTGATTTATGAACCAATGTAAGGCAATAAATGTTGCACTATAATTCACTTGTTAATGTCAATGTGTGTATAAATAGCTCCATTTTTACAGCTAATGTTGCGAAACTACTGTACACACGAAGAGCACGTCACGCGACTAAGTGCTACCTTTCACTTGTTTATCTCAGAAACGTTCTTAAGTGGAGAGTCGCCTCTATACTCAGTTCTGTGCCCTCTCAAAACCACTTGTGTTTATATGCAGTGATTTTTTTTTTTTTCGCTCAAGTTGTGTGTCAGATAGGAAAAATTCGAATTAAATTCAAAATTCCCACGTGGCTCTGATCACAAAATTCACCTTTGTTTCTGTATCGCCTTATCATTTACCTGCTAGGCGCAGAAGAATTAGTTAAGTCCAGTGTTATGTAAACCCATCTTGTTCATCCCTGTCAACTGCAGAGAAAAAATTTACCATTGCCTGCGTTATTAAATATTTCCATAAACAGTTCAATGACTACTGTTTTCTCACTCTACTGGTAGACAAGAATAATAGAAATCTGGCTAGATATAACCGCACACTCATGTTTTTCCTAACAACACAAAAATATGAAAAACAAACAGATAAAAGCTTTCGCGTTTATCCCAAATATTTAGATTTTTGTGTAGAAATATTCACATATCGCCAAAACTTGCCATACATTTTTATTTACAAACGACATAAAATTGCATTTATTCCTTCCCAAAGCCTTCAGAGATATTCATCAGTAATATAATAAAAGAATTAAAAAGCACCCAAACCTGCATATAAATAACGATATATGTACACTCAAGGGGTTTCCAATAAAGGATTATCATAACTTTATTTACAGGCGCTAAAGTTTGACTTTACAATATTTTGTTAGCTTAATGTGTATACACGTTGTTGTAACTACCGCTTGCAGCGATGAAGTTCTGCTTTCGTCTCAACAAATCTTTACCTAAAGCCTATGGGAGTTTGTTTTTCCCTTTAGGACAGATTGAGGATAGTTTAAACGTTTAAAGAGGGCAGGCAATCAATTTCAAAGGAAGGTGCGCCCGGCCCACCAGTTTGTGCTCTAACGAAAGAATACATTTGCACCGCTACTGTCTTTGCGAGAGAGAATTGTCGAATGGCGTTAAGAAAACTTTCAGAAATTCTGAAAAGTTCAATGAGTACCACCGTGGTAACTGAAAAGTTGCACGTGAGACATATATGTCTCGGTTAGTTCCAACACTACGTGTGCAGGTTTGTACGCATTTGAATTCAAACGTCATCACTGTTTCAATCCTCAGAGCAAACAGCAAGGCTCTGTGTGGTCACCAAGCAAAAGATGCACCTTCTGCTAAGTTATACCCATTTCGCTTTTCCATATTCAAAGAATGGTTTACCAATATGCTATGTCTACACATACAACTACAGAGATATCCTGAAAACTCTGCAAGGCACATATCACGCGCAAAAGCTGGCTGGATGCTGCACCAAGATAATGTGCGAGGGTTACCTTTAAGTCTTACAAACGACCACTAGGTAGTGCTTTTGAGGTATGTCATTACTATTTTCTAAACAATTGACGCTTGTTATTGTGAACAAACAGTTGCAGCTTACACATTGATGTGTAGCTTGTTTACAATGAGCGTTTAAACAAAGAAATTTGGCAAAAAAAAAAAAAAAAAAAAAAAAAACCGTAATTTTCACAAAAAGATTTTCGTTGGATGATTTTTTTTTACGATTTTAATAAAAGACTGTTTACAACAGGTATGCAGAATTTCGTCGTGGTTTTGCTTTCGTCAGTGATGAATTACGTGAAGGTTTAAAATCGGTCATTCCAAAAAATATCGGTGCTGTGTGCAACATGACTGAAGAAGATCGACATGTGACTTACATGAAAAAGGGGCATCTTTTAGCATATTGAAGACTACAGTACATTCGATTTTACACGAACATTTAGCTGTGAAAAAGATCTGTTCCCCATAATTAGACCGAGGCTTTAAAAACTCTCGTATTAATTTGTGTAATGAAATGCTGAAAACATTCCACTGATGAACTGCAAAATCCGTACACAATATCGAGATAACGAAACTTTGACATATTCACCATTTGGGTGTTCTAAGATGGACCGAATCCCACTATAGTTGTTCGTTCATGAAACACTTCCAAGAAAATGATCGTTTGTTTCTTCGGCTGTACTGGACATGGCAATCATACCTTTAGAGGATCGAAGAACAGTTAATGCTGAATCGTATACAATACTTTATTTGCCAGAAGTCATCGAGGAAATCAGGAAAAACAATCGTAAAACGTTGCATCATTCTTTATCATGATAATGCTAGCTCTAACACAGCATGTTAGACAATTATTTGAAGAAAAAAAACATGGAATTAATGTTTCATTGCCCGTATTCACCTAAGGTATCGCTTAGCGACTTTTTTTGTTCCAGAATGTCCAAAAAAAATCGTAGACAGCGGTTTTCATCATCAAGAAGTTTGTTGAAGCCTTTAAAACCCTCCTTTTGAGATACCAACTTCATAGTGTTAAAAAAAAAAAAATCGAGTATTGATTTGAACGCAGCAAAAGTGTATAAATGTTAAAGGCAAATATTTTGAAAAGCAATAAAACAGTTTGTTAGTTTCTTTCCTAGTACAACCGCACATCGCAATGCTGTTACTGAATGTCTCACAAAAACCAATGTGAACTGTATACATTACTATCGCTATAGTCCACATTTAGCCACGAGCGAGGCATTTTGCATCACCAGAAGCGGGGTGATGGCTGCTGAAGGATTTCGATATTCCATATGTCTTTGAAAACTGACAGATGCAGGTGCATTGTATCAAACGGGACTATTTTGAGCAATGTCATCAAAATTATGATGAGCAAAGGTATGTTGTCAAAAAAACATGATTTCTTTATTGAACAGTTATCTTGTATTGATGTTTCAAAACAATTATAACTTTCGAAAGCAAGAACAGCTGGGCTAGAACTTCCAATAATTATTATCGGTAATGCATTAATATTTGTTTTAATAATGGTAATCTATGGCCTTCCTGTGCCTGTGTTCCCAAGGGAAATCCCAAAACCTGTTTATTATTAATTTATTTATGGAGCATTTTGCATTTACATTATTAACGTTTATAAAAATAAAACATAAACAATGTGCATGCACATGTACTATCGGCTGTCCAGGCCATTGATTGGGGAAGCGGGAATGGAATGATGCCGAAATACGAATAACCAGTCAATTTGATTTTCCTGCACATGTTTGCTGTACGTCACATCAGAGGGAAAAGGGCGGAATCAGGAGGCGTTGTGTTTCACCACAATATACTTTATCTTCATGCTTCAAAACTTCTTTTTTCTACTAAACAAACGTATTGGTATGTACGGTCAATGCGCAGACAACATAGCGCCCATTCTACAGCGCGGTTATTTGAGTTACAAGCCGTCAGAGGGTGGCTACCTATTGATAGAAGCCAGTCAACACGTAAAATGCATGTTCTGGTAGCAGATTGTAGTTAGTTTCAGGAGTTTTTTCGGCGAGTGGTAGTGCGTTTCTCTGTGTATCTACTGTGTGTAAATTTTTGCTACATACTCTACTACCAATATTTTTGAAGAACGGGATTTAATGTGTGAACTTATGTGAAAACAGATTCTTGCAGAGAAGTGGTAAAGCAATTCATTAGTAATTTGGTCCAGGCAGAGAAACTGTTCGCTTTTGTTAAAAGTTGCGATCTCTCAATTACAAAAAATCCCTTAAGGGAGAAAACTTAGATAAAATACAGGAATTTCCTATGCAGATATATGATGCTGAAGGACATGCTTTTCAGCATATCTTATAACACAGATTACTGCTTATCAGTTTTATATATGTATCGTTTTATGCTTTCGGTAAAAATATATAAATACTAGGAATGATTTATATACCTAGTTTTGCCAATTAATAGTTGGAAAGTTTTGAAAGGGGCTGTGCCAGGTGTTTTAACGATCAGATAACAGGTTTGCTGTCAGACACTATCACTATAACAGGAATAATGGTGCATTATGAGCGGTTTAACCAAGCAATAGGGAGATAACTCCTGCTGTGATAGCCATTCATTCAGATCCCTAAAGTTGAAA
>CM060833.1:33840000-33967500 GCA_030762175.1 Metallyticus violacea
CATATGCCAACTTCCATAGATAAAACTAAAACATAAGCTTTTGAAGGAAAGTATATGAGCAAAAATAGTTATACGGAACCAGATTATATAAGTGAGATCCTTTTAATTTTTAGGATATGAAATAAGTAATTTAAAGAAAGAGGAAACAGGTAACCCATTCAAAGGTATAATTAATCAATGAAGTACTAAAAAGAAGTTTTAGAAAACAAATGAGAAAAGAAATGTTATTAACATTCTGTAACACTGTGAGTATACTTGTGTTAACGTACAGTAATGAACGGTGGGTTTTGACAACAAATGAAGAACGACGACTGATACAGCTCAAATGAGATTTTTATTAGGAGTGACCAGAAGAAATCACATTAGAAAATATTATAACTCAGAGTCCAAAACATTATTGGTGAAATTCAATTATTCAGAAAGAAATGGAAAGATCGCGTGAATAGGATGGAAGAGGGCAGTCTACCTGGGATTATACTGCAATACAAAATCAAGAGGATGTAGATCAATAGGACGTCCAAGGATGAGATGGAAAGATTAGTGTTTTTGAAAATTGTTGCTTTGGGAAGAGGAATTTGGCATCCAGGCCTTGGATAGGAAGAAAGATTTTTTTTTTCTAATGATCCATTTCTTTTCGCTGTATATGAGGATGAGTTTTAAAGAAATTTTGAGAGAAATTACTCCAAATTGTGAATGAAAAATTCTCTAGAAAAATGTACATTTATTATTTCAATAGATATCCGACACACATTTTGTTTAAAAACAGCATTTTAGAAAAAGTAACTTCTTTTCAACAATTATTTTAGAAATAAACAAATTTTTATGATTTAGATTTACCGGAGATTATAAATTTAATTAATCCATGAGTATCAATAGTAGATTTTTAAAACAATTATTAGTTAAAAATCTACACATAAAATGATAGCTAGACCTTTCGGAGCGGTTGGGTTGGGCGAGGAGGATACTTCAATATTTCAGCCTTGTTCACGGCTGGTCGTTTGCACTTACGCCCCAAATGGAGGAACCTCCGAGGCAGAGATCTATACAAACACCGTATCGCCCACCTCGCCCTGGTACTTTCGACCCTATGATAGAACCAAGGGAATGAAATGGAGAGCGGCAAATTCTTGGAAAGTAAATATGCATACCGCACTCGTCTAATCGATTAGGAGAAACCAAGGAAAAACCCAAGATCAGGATGGCCGACGTAGAACAGTAGAATATACCAAATGGGGTTTGAAGGGAGATGTTGATATGCTGGAAGAACTTGAGATAGACTCTATTTTGCGCAAGTAACTTGTTTAGACTGAAATAGCTATATTTTAGGAATGTGCTTGTGAGGAAGAAGAAGAAGAAGATAATGATGACGATAATGTTAAATGAAAATTGTATATTCATTAAACAAATAGTATTTGTATGTATCATTATAGGATCTTTAAACTCTGAATTTTCACTTTAGTTTTTGTTGAACCACAAAATTACTACTTAACATGTGAAGTGTCACTGATAACAATTCATAGTTTTAAACACTATTAGTTAAACCGTACAGTAAATATAATGTCAATTAATTTTAACTTAAGCAGCAAGATGAAGGGTTTTATTTATAAACTTTATCCGCTCACAGGCGCATTACTTCTCTGCTATTAGGCAAACCACAGCCGGCGGAGACTTCGTTATCCTTCCGCTCTGTTATGTCCTTGAGTGTTAGTCGGTTGATTTAAGACAATTTTTGTGTGTAAACATTATTTCAAACGAACAAGCTCCTCGTTTGCGTTCAATTTTCCAGATTTTCCTTCTTCCAAAATTGCAAGTCGCGATATTTGCACAGATTTGAAACTACTGTGTTGGAAAAAGAGAGGAAGAAGAAGAAGAAGAAGAAGAAGAAGAAGAAGAAGAAGGAGAGAAAGCGAAAACATACACTTTTAACAAAGGATTTTGATTTTGTTTTGATATGTTTTATTTACGGACGATCTTTAACATCTCAGGTTATCATGAATTTTGCTCAAGGGCCTCTTCTTTCAGACTTGAGGTTCTTTTTCGTGCCGTAAATGTACGACACGGGACCCACGGCTTTACTTTCCTTCCGAAGGAAGCCATACTTAGGAATTTTACTCCCAAAAAAAATCCATCGGTCTTTTCCGGGATGTATCCGCAAACTTGAGTTTACGAGACAAATATGGTTATCGACTTTAACAGAGGAAAAACTAGATGAAATTGGCGCAAATCTTAAACGTTCGCCAACAAAATTATTTGAAATTTCGGAGAAAAATATTTGCAATGAAATCGGAAATGTTATGATGAACTTAATCGTACCAATTAGATTGTATTTTCCCGATAGTGCCTTTTCAACCCCGAGGAAGGACGATTATTCCAGAATCTTTTATAAAGTAAGAATGTATGCAGGTTTTAGAAAGTGCAGTTGAAGTAAAGCGCTGCCTGATATTACAGATACAGTCTGATATTTCAGGACCGCATGGTTTTCCGCGTATACCTCAAATTTATACTAATTCTAAGTGCTGGCATACGAATTTTTTGATAACAGCGCACTGTTTTGATTCTTACTTCTGTATTCTCTGGTACAGTCCCCGCCAGACAAAAATTTAGCTACAATTGCGACCTGTTTTATAGTGGTTGCCATGGTGGCGGTAGACGCTTGCTTATAAGCCGCGAAAACTGAGAATAGGACAGTGCTCAGCATCTAGGGCGGGAAGAAATGTGTGTCGTTAATTGGCTACCCCACTTACATAGCAACTCAGAAGGATGCGCGAGCCGGCGAGCATTGCCAGCTTGCTAAATATAATTTTTTGATACTTCGGTTACCTATGACACTTCAAATATTATATTTACCGGTATAAGGTATTCTTTTATAATCTGTAGCTACAAAAATACAACTTTTTGCATTGTAAACGTATTACTTTAATCGCTATTACTTTTAGATCCGTTTATATTTAAGCGATTGGTGTGGTACTACTGTTTGAAGCTTCGGTTTTCTATAGCGCCAACCCGATTCATAAGGTGCATTATTACATCACATAAAATTACGTACAAATAGGGAATCCAATATACTTATTTAAAAGTTCATTTTTCTATTATACACCTGCTGCAGTACTACCTGTGATGTGTTGTATTTTATGTTGAAATATATGGTTTTTACTTCATCAGCCTTCTGTTATGTAATAAGTAGTCTATAAGTCTATAACAGTGAGTAGATATAATTGTGTGTATATTTTATATTCAAACTGTGAAGTAGCTACTCAACATTATCTTCAAACTAAATTCATAATACGGAGGTAGAGCTGCATCAACTTTTTGTCACCAGTCGCCACTGTAATATTTTCAGTCTGTATTATAATATTAAATTATCTGTTCAACAGTGTCGTCAAACCTTAAAACATATTTTTATTAACTTTAGAAAAAAATTTTTTTTATTAATTTCTGAAAAACTTGTTGGCCAGGTATGCTTACCGGAGGAGTCGGTCTTGGCGGTGTAGTAGTAACCATACTTGCCTCCTAAAGCCAAAATCGCGGGTTCATCCTCGGCCAGAACCGATGGATTTTTCTCGGGCGTAAAAATCCTAAGTATGACTTCCTTCGGAAAGGAAGTAAGGACGTGGGTCCCGTGTCATATATTTAAGACATGAAAAAGAATCTCCAATCTGAAAGAAGAGGCCTCTGAGCAAAATTTATCGGCCGTTTCACGCCCTGAATTGAATGGGACGCATTTAACATGATGAGATGTTAAAGAGCGTCCGTAAATAAATCAACAAGTCTCTAGAGAGTTTAGAGAGGGATTGGCTACTGTGCAAATAAAATATAATAAATACATTGATCAGATGCCAGACATGCATCTCCTCAACGAGGTGTGTCTATATCTCTTACCCAATGACACACCTAAAGTACTCTTTGGACTTTAAACTGTCAAATCACCGAGTCAGCTTAACAATACATACACCATGGGCGAGATTTCATATTTGGATGAACTAATTCTCTTTATGGGCTGCATATTGTATGTAGCAGTGGCGGCTCGTGGCCCCTGTAGAAGGGTGGACCAGGGACATAACTACATGACACTTCTTCCCTTCATTCTCTCATAACTGCAGCATCATCATACGTTTGTGCTATAAACTTCTGGTTTATACGGAACTCTTGTATTTCAGCTGTTAAAGTATATGCCTTTAGTTTTCTGCAGTTAATTCAGAAACAGCAATGAATTTTATGAATCGTTCAACTCATTTACCCCACTGATATATCGTAATATCATTACAAACTGTGACATGCATGCAATATCTGTTTTTTAGCTGCCTGTACAGAAATGAAATTTGCTCTTTTTTTTTTTCTTTTTTTTCCCCCTAATCTCATTCTTAGAGACAAGATACTATTCTCACTTTACACGCTGTCAGCTAAGATGCCTTTTTTTTTAAAATTAATTTTGTGCCGTTTTGCTGAGTAAACTCCTATAGCTTTCGGGTGATGAGGTCTAAATCGTTTTACTTTCAACTTAACAGTTAAGAGCAAAAATGGAGTCTTTAATAAAATGTCCACTTTATTCATTGCCACAAAACAGACACCTTTTTTGTAACTTGAAATTTAACACTGTGAAAGTCAACTTTACACTGACAAACAGTGAGGAAACCACACAATTTCAAAGTGCGAAAACTGCCCCTAGTCAGTTATGCGTGCTGTCAGTACTACTGCTACTACTATTATTATATTACTGATACTACTACAACAATGACAACTACAAATACTACTACCACTGCTACTAGTATTACCACTGATACAACAACAACAACTACTACTACTACTACTACTACTACTACTACTACCATTACTACTACCACTCTACTACTACTACTGTACTACTACTACTCTACTAGTACTACCATTATTACTACTACTAGTGCTACTACTACTAGTACTACTACTACTAGTACTACTACTACTACTACTACTACTACTAGTGCTACTACTACTACTACTACTACTACTACTGTACTACTACTACTCTACTAGTACTACCATTATTACTACTACTACTAGTGCTACTACTACTAGTACTACTACTACTAGTACTACTACTACTACTACTACTACTAGTGCTACTACTACTAGTACTACTACTACTATACTACTACTAGTACTACCATTACTACTATTACTACTACTACTCTACTACTACTACTACTCTACTAGTACTACCATTATTACTACTACTACTACTAGTGCTACTACTACTAGTACTACTACTACTACTACTACTACTCTACTACTACTACTACTACTACTAGTACTACCATTACTACTACTACTCTACTACTAGTACTACTACTACTACTAGTACTACCATTACTACTACTACTACTCTACTGCTACTACTACTACTCTACTACTACTAGTACTACCATTACTACTACTACTACTAGTACTACCATTACTACTACTGCTACTATTACTACTATTACTACTGCTACTACTACTACTACTCTACTACTACTACTAGTACTACCATTACTACTACTACTACTACTCTACTACTATTACTACTACTACTAGTACTACCATTACTACTACTACTCTACTGCTACTACTACTACTACTCTACTACTACTACTAGTACTACCATTACTACTACTACTACTACTGCTAGTACTACCATTACTACTACTGCTACTACTATTACTACTACTACTATTACTACTGCTACTACTACAAGTACTACCATTACTACTACTACTATCACCATTCTACTACTAGTACTACCATTACTACTACTACTAGTACTACTACTACTACTCTACTACTACTAGTACTACCATTACTACTACTACTACTCTACTACTACTACTACTACTACTAGTACTACTACTACTCTACTAGTACTACCATTATTACTACTACTACTACTAGTGCTACTACTACTAGTACTACTACTACTACTCTACTACTACTAGTACTACCATTACTACTACTACTACTACTCTACTACTAGTACTACTACTACTAGTACTACCATTACTACTACTACTACTCTACTACTACTACTACTACTACTCTACTACTACTACTACTACTAGTACTACCATTACTACTACTACTACTAGTACTACCATTACTACTACTGCTACTACTACTATTACTACTGCTACTACTACAAGTACTACCATTACTACTACTACCACCATTCTACTACTAGTACTACCATTACTACTACTACTACTAGTACTACTACTACTACTCTACTACTACTAGTACTACCATTACTACTACTAGTACTACTACTACTCTACTACTACTACTACTACTAGTACTACTACTCTACTAGTACTACCATTATTACTACTACTAGTGCTACTACTACTAGTACTACTACTACTACTCTACTACTACTAGTACTACCATTACTACTACTACTACTACTACTACTACTCTACTACTAGTACTACTACTACTACTAGTACTACCATTACTACTACTACTACTACTACTCTACTGCTACTACTACTACTACTCTACTACTACTACTACTACTACTACTACTACTACTACTACTACTACTACTACTACTACTACTACTACAATTGTGTTCGCCCAAATTGGAAATGTCTGTTTCTTGTTCCAATTAAGATTAAGAAAGTTGCATAGTTAATAAAGATATATATTTTCATTATTTAATTAATAGGCGTATTATTACAATTTCTTTCCGCTACATTCCTATTCAGAACTAAATGTTACCAGGAAGGGGGTTCAAGCCCATAAAAGCTGTCAAAGTGAGCTGTAATTTAGCGTGGCGTTCGTTGAGTTGTGACTCCTCTCTGGACCGACTCTGCCCAAGGTCTTCCCCACCCTCCGCCAGAGTGAGAGGGAGAGAAGGAGGGAGATTTCAAATTCTTCACTGTGCTGACTCCTTCTTGACTAAATCTGTGATCGGCGGTTACTCACAGCAGTTTCAAGGGCGTCCTCGGCTGGACCATGCTCACGTTTCTACAGAAGCAAGCCACTAACACAAAGAGAAGACTACAGTTGCCCATGACGCATGCGCGTACTTTGGAAACTATGTGTGCACACCTCCGAAACACACATGACAGTTTCTAAATTTAACGATTAATATGGAAATTCCCAGTCATTATTTCTAGCTTTGGTTTAATTTTCTTTCTCTACTGTGCTGTATGCTAGTTAGATTTTCTACGTTGCCCTGGCTTGTGTCTAACAAAGTAAGAAAATTGTTAAAAGAACCCGTAACAATCACTGATGTTCATCTGTCCGTCTAACATCTTCCGCTTATTCAATCATAGCTTCTTACTCTTTTACTTGTCTGTATCACCAAGAAATAACGTAATTAAAATAAATATACAAGAGTAAAACAATTATTAATAGGTAGTATTCGCAACTCGAAAAAGAATTAATAATAAGAAAGAAAGAAAATTAAACTCATATTCGTATTCCGCTTTTCGTAAACAGTTTTGATAAGATAACAGGGCATGGGATTTCTCACCCCTTTCGCTACATCCTCTCCACCTTAGGAGATAAAATCAGAGACAATAGAAGATGTGCGTGATTCTAAAGAGCAATTATGCAGTTTTGTACACATTTTAGAACCCTTGAATTTTGAAAATTTCTGTGTAAGAGGATGCAATTAGGATAAGAGGGGTGGTTTGTTAAACACTTAAGATAGCGTATATTTTTTACTTGATTCTAAAGAGAACCCGTACAAAAACTCTTTCAGACCGGCTATGGGGTTTAGAATTGAATAAAGAACACACAAAAATATCAGATGGTTTTAGGATGAGGAACTAGCGTGGAACTACATGCCATTCTAATCACAGCAAACTCTACTTTTAGGAGAGTTTTAAACTTCTAAGAGCAGATTCTGTATTCTGTTTTCTCTAAATGTTAGTAAGATACTATAAATTTAAGATTAATATTATAACCCTGTTGTCTTCAGCATACCTAAACGAAATCACAACTTGACATCGCAGAGAAGACAGTACACACTCCGTGCCCAACATCTACCCATTCTTTTAACACTTTGGTCGTTACAAGTCAGAATTTCACTTGTTTAGGAATTTCGCTCCATGATGTCTTCACTATCAATTAAGCGAAAAGGCAAGAAAATTTGGATATAGAAATAAAAGTGAAAGTTATAGAAAGGTCTCATAATGGTGAAATGAAGGATAATTTAGCTAATGAATTTGGTGTAGGTGCCACAACGTACGGGGCATCATTAATTCTCATCTGGAAACCTTGCGCAATATTTGGAGCAAGATAGTTAGACAGACAGACAGACAGACAGACAGACAGACAGACAGACAGACAGACAGACAGACAGACAGATAGATTGTATAGATAGATCAGATTAGATAGAATGGAAGCATAGATAGATAGATGGATAGATGGATAGATGGATAGATGGATGGATGGATGGATAGATGGATAGATGGATAGATGGATAGATGGATAGATGGATAGATGGATGGATGGATGGATAGATGGATAGATGGATAGATGGATAGATGGATAGATGGATAGATGGATAGATAGATAGATAGATAGATAGATAGATAGATAGTAGATAGATAGATAGATAGATAGATAGATAGATAGATAGATAGATAGATAGATAGATAGATAGATAGATAGATAGATAGATAGATAGATAGATAGATAGATAGATAGATAGATAGATAGATAGATAGATAGATAGATAGATAGATAGATAGATAGATAGATAGATAGATAGATAGATAGATAGATAGATAGATAGATAGATAGATAGATAGATAGATAGATAGATAGATAGATAGATAGATAGATAGATAGATAGATAGATAGATAGATAGATAGATAGATAGATAGATAGATAGATAGATAGATAGATAGATAGATAGATAGATAGATAGATAGATAGATAGATAGATAGATAGATAGATAGATAGATAGATAGATAGATAGATAGATAGATAGATAGATAGATAGATAGATAGATAGATAGATAGATAGATAGATAGATAGATAGATAGATAGATAGATAGATAGATAGATAGATAGATAGATAGATAGATAGATAGATAGATAGATAGATAGATAGATAGATAGATAGATAGATAGATAGATAGATAGATAGATAGATAGATAGATAGATAGATAGATAGATAGATAGATAGATAGATAGATAGATAGATAGATAGATAGATAGATAGATAGATAGATGAATCCTCAAATAAAAGAAATTCCGCTATTGCTTCATGACTACATAGGCTGCACGTTATTGTTTACTTTCTAGCTGAACCTCCACCATGGTAATCTCGCTGATGACATTTGATAGTTCCGTGCATCATTGCAATTCTTGTTGCACACTTCAAGTGATACGCGTACGATTGGTTGCTGTATATTTATAAGAAATGCGAAAACATTCAGCGTTTCCGTGTTAGAGCTATGCTTTCTCAGAGTGCTATTCACTAGGGAGGTGTTCGGTTTTCCCAGCTGTCCTCCGCTGCCGTTCGTGAAAGCAGGCTTCACCTCGTCCAAGGGCGATGCTGAACATAAGGGTAAGTATCCAAATGTGCCATAATGCACGATAATCTTCTATTGTAGTAGGCATAAATCAGCGAGATAAGTCAGAAATGGTCCTTTAACTATAGAAGTCAAAGTTGCTAATAAGTCACCATGAGGAATCAAATCATGAATAAAAAAAAAGTGATGGCACTGAAATATATTTTACTTTTGCAAATACTTCTTCCTCGCTAAGCTTTTGTAAAGATTGAAATATGTTAGAAATAGGAATTTGAGAAGTAAAGACCTTTTCAGATTTATGTTATTAGTTGAAGCTTCTGGTTCTCTATTTCTTAACAAAGATAACGTATCTTTTGATTTGAGCGATTTCTTTTCTTTTGTTTTAACACACTCCTGAGAAAGTTTTCATTAACGAGGACCTTTTTTATATTATCTAAAGAATGAATTAATCGAATGAAGATTTCTTATTATCAGTTGGTAATAGGCCATAATTATGGTTAATGCAGTGCGGTGCTATTTTTATAACAGATCCTTCGTCGTTCCTGGTGGTATAGTGGTAACCATACTTCTCTCGTAGATCCAAAATCACAGGTTCAATACTGGCGAGGGTCGATAGATATTTTCGGGCGTAATTATTCAAGTATGACTTCATTCAGAAGGGAAGTAAAGCCATGGGCCTCATGTCGTAGATTTACGACATTTAAAAGAACCTCAAGCCTGAAAAAAAAAAAAGACCTCTGAGCAAAATTTATCAGCCTTTTCACGTCCTGAATTGAATGGAACGCTGATGAACTGAGATGTTAATGAGCGTCTGTAAATAAACCAAATCAACAATAACACACACTTGGTTCTATCTAACGACGAAAAGATGAGATTCTCTGTTGTTTGCAGCGCAGTTAATTATCAGCAACGTTAGCGCCACTGCGGAGTGGTATAAAAGAGATTAGATTAATAGCTAGTTTTCCTTTTCATCGGATTTCACATACGTCTGAGGCTAAAGACAGAGCTGTTGAAGAAAATGAGAGATTCAGTGGAGTTTGACTGTACTATGCACAAAGGGCGACTAACAGGCAACAAATAAACATCTGCCCATCCCAATACCTAAAATGTGTTTTAAGCCTTTGACACGCGTAATTGCACCTTTTCTGAAAACTTGTCCGACAAAGTTAGTTCAGTATTTGCATGTGCTAATCTGGATCTTCTTTCCTGTTCTTTAATTTTCCAGTATCTTTCACTTTTTTGTGGATCAGCTAATCTACAGCTGGAGCACGGAATGAATTTCCACTTGTTCTCAAACAGTGCAGACGCCCTTTCTGATAGTATTGACACATCTTCTTTCATGACAGTAATTTATTTCTACTCTTGGCAACTCTCGGTGCGAGATACGACCAGTCAGCCAGTGCCAGTTTCTTTCTTTTAGGAAGCCGACTGCAAATCCATTCAGGGCTTGCTTCGGAATGCTCTGCTCTTCTCATACCGCAGCAAACGCAACATTGCCAGAAAACTAATTCTGTTTTAATTGTAATAGTACCACTAAGTTCTTAACGACTGTAGGAGGAGAAGGCAAGACTGTAAAAACATGAAAATGCTACTGTTGCAAAATGAGTACTGAATTTTCACACATCATTATTATTGCCATTATTCTATTTTTTCAATAAACCAGCAACTGCACTTTTGAGGCTCAAAATTTTATAACCGGTATGTGGAGTGTAAAGAGGAAAAATATACAGTAGGATTATTAGAATTATGGGTCGTCTGAGTGCGAGTGCTTAGTGCTTACAGCACCGCTACAACCGGAAAAAAATTCCATCAAGTAGGAGTTGCTTGAACCAAGCGAATTCCTCACCAAGTAGAGTAACTTTAAAAAAAAACATGCAATTCAAATTATGGTCTTATTAATTAATGAAATAAGTTTGACATTACTGCCATGGCAAACTCTAAAATTAACTAATAAAAGAAAAAATAAACTGTAATACATTACTTAACTACATTGTTTGTTTTGTTTTTTCGCTTCAAAATCACTTGACATAGTAAAAATTACTTTAATTCTCAAAAGTAAGCGGAACAGAATTAGAATTCTTGCAATTTTTAAGTATTACAAAAGAGAAATAACATTTTTATAATAATATTAATAATAATTTATATTATTATTATTGAGATTAAATAAAAAAATTAATGGTATACTATTATTTAAATGAAATATATGTCCAGATAAAGCTATGTTGTGTAGTATTTCTAAACTTTTTAAAATGTAACCATGTTTATGAACTAAGTCCTTGGTATCATATTTATGTTCACTAAAACAGAGAAAAGTAACAAAAAGAAACTTTGTGTATGTAAAACAAGTTTATAAGTGTCAATTAAACAAAAACGTGTTACCATTTAAAAACATTACAATGTACCATACAATCAACAATCGAAAGTTCCATTGATTTTCATTGGTTTTGAAATTTAATTCAAATGTTATTATAGCAAAAACAAGTAATGCAAACGTTTTTTGAAACATATTACAGAGCGCTTTTACATCCAAATATAATTCTCATACACATATTAGATTACTATTTCACAGTTGCTATCTTTACAATGTTTTTATCAAACATAAAATAAGATGTATGCTCGTTAATAAATACAGTTATATGTTGGGTTAATTTTTCCTTTTATTTTGCATAAATTGAGAGAAAATTAAATGCTAGAGAGCGTTTTAAATTTTAGTTTTCACATATATCCCTATTCTTTATGGTCAGATATCCCTAATTTTTCAGAAGATTTTTCTTGTTTTATTGAAATGGTATATACATTTTGTTGTAAAAAAATCAGAAACAAAAACAAAACAAATATTGGTGTCGCTAGAGCGATTTTCAAATTTTGGGTTGTAGATAAACCCCCAATCCTAATGGTTCAATTTACTTGATTTTCAATAACTATTTTTTCTTTTATTTAAATGGTATATACCGAGTTTCGTTGCGACAAACAAATGTTGGTGCCGCTAGAGAATTTTTAAATTTTGAGTTTCATGTAAACCCACTCCTAATAATAAAAATTTACTAATTTTCAATAACTATTTTTATTATATTATTCAATAGCATATTACGAGTTTACTATTAAAATTTTAAAATTGCCCCGATAGAGCGATTATTAAATTTATCTTTAACCTCTACTCTAAATATCGGTTTTCACGTATACCCCCCATTCCTAATGGCCCGAGTTTCTTGATTTTCGGAAACCATTGTTTTATTTTATTTAAATGTACATAGCGAGTTTTGTGCCGCTAGAGCGATTTTTAAATTTTGGGTTTCAGATTGCCCACACTTCTAATAGTCACTCTCGCTGTCTCTCGGGACTGCAGCTCTGCAGCTCTTCAAAGCCCTTTGACATCATATGATTTGGAGAGAGTCTACAAATCATGTAGATAACTGTTCTTTTTCTGCATAGCGCCTCCACCAATTAAGAAAGGTATATCAAGAAAGAGGAAATTGGGCATGAAATAATCCAACATCCCGTCAGCTATCCGACCAGTGACACATGGGGACGATTTGGTTGTAGCTAATTCTTCATGGAAGTGTAGTGTGGACTCAAATGAAAATGAGGATATCAGAACAACATCCTGAGCATTGACATTACAGGAACCTGATTTCGAACCCGAGTCTTTGGGTGAGCCAAACAGATATGAACTAAACGATTTAATTCAAGACCTGAACCTAGCACAAGACAAACCTGAGCTTCTAGATTCTGGGTTAAGACAGTGAAATATTCTAGAAAGTAATGGTTAAGTGTCAGTGTACAGGATACGGCAGAAAGACTTGCTTCCGTATTTTAAAAAACTACAATAACTTAGTTGCCTGTTATGATATAAATCGTTTGATGATAACTTTGAATGTGGAGCACAAGTCACAGTATACTCATCAAGGCTAATCTTAAAAACTGTTTTGCTACACAATGGGAATTCCCTTCCTTTAATTCCTGTCCGTATGCAGGAAACATATGCCAATGTGAAATTACTTCTAGAAGCAATTAGGTACGAAGACTACTAATGGCAGATCGGCGGAGAAATGAAGGCGGTTGCATTATCGGTGAGCATGCTGCAATATCTGAAGAAACACCCAATCTCTGCAACCGTCCCCATAAGTGTATCAGGAACTCCTAACAACACTAGAGAATATGTAACAGGATATTACTACGGCGTGTGCTGCAATATCTGTAGAAACACTACAATCTGTGTAACCGTCCTCACAAGTGTATCAGGAACTCCTAACAACACTAGAGAATATGTAACAGGATATTACTGTGGCGTGTGCTACAATATCTGTAGAAACACTACAATCTGTGTAACCGTCCTCACAAGTGTATCAGGAACTCCTAACAACACTAGAGAATATGTAACAGGATATTACTGTGGCGTGTGCTACAATATCTGTAGAAACACTACAATCTGTGTAACCGTCCTCATAAGTGTATCAGGAACTCCCAACGATACTAGAGAATATGTAACAGGATATTACTACGGCGTGTGCTGCAATATCTGTAGAAACACTACAATCTGTGTAACCGTCCTCATAAGTGTATCAGGAACTCCCAACGATACTAGAGAATATGTAACAGGATATTACTGTGGCGTGTGCTACAATATCTGTAGAAACACTACAATCTGTGTAACCGTCCTCATAAGTGTATCAGGAACTCCCAACGATACTAGAGAATATGTAACAGGATATTACTGTGGCGTGTGCTACAATATCTGTAGAAACATTACAATCTGTGTAACTGTCCTCACAAGTGTATCAGGAACTCCCAACGATACTAGAGAATATGTAACAGGATATTACTGTGGCGTGTGCTACAATATCTGTAGAAACACTACAATCTGTGTAACCGTTCCCACAAGTGTATCAGGAACTCCCAACGATACTAGAGAATATGTAACAGGATATTACTACGGCGTGTGCTGCAATATCTGTAGAAACACTACAATCTGTGTAACCGTCCTCACAAGTGTATCAGGAACTCCTAACAACACTAGAGAATATGTAACAGGATATTACTGTGGCGTGTGCTACAATATCTGTAGAAACACTACAATCTGTGTAACCGTCCTCATAAGTGTATCAGGAACTCCTAACAACACTAGAGAATATGTAACAGGATATTACTGTGGCGTGTGCTACAATATCTGTAGAAACACTACAATCTGTGTAACCGTCCTCATAAGTGTATCAGGAACTCCCAACGATACTAGAGAATATGTAACAGGATATTACTGTGGCGTGTGCTACAATATCTGTAGAAACACTACAATCTGTGTAACCGTTCCCACAAGTGTATCAGGAACTCCCAACGATACTAGAGAATATGTAACAGGATATTACTACGGCGTGTGCTGCAATATCTGTAGAAACACTACAATCTGTGTAACCGTCCTCACAAGTGTATCAGGAACTCCTAACAACACTAGAGAATATGTAACAGGATATTACTGTGGCGTGTGCTACAATATCTGTAGAAACATTACAATCTGTGTAACTGTCCTCACAAGTGTATCAGGAACTCCCAACGATACTAGAGAATATGTAACAGGATATTACTGTGGCGTGTGCTACAATATCTGTAGAAACACTACAATCTGTGTAACCGTTCCCACAAGTGTATCAGGAACTCCCAACGATACTAGAGAATATGTAACAGGATATTACTACGGCGTGTGCTGCAATATCTGTAGAAACACTACAATCTGTGTAACCGTCCTCACAAGTGTATCAGGAACTCCTAACAACACTAGAGAATATGTAACAGGATATTACTGTGGCGTGTGCTACAATATCTGTAGAAACACTACAATCTGTGTAACCGTCCTCATAAGTGTATCAGGAACTCCTAACAACACTAGAGAATATGTAACAGGATATTACTGTGGCGTGTGCTACAATATCTGTAGAAACACTACAATCTGTGTAACCGTCCTCATAAGTGTATCAGGAACTCCTAACAACACTAGAGAATATGTAACAGGATATTACTGTGGCGTGTGCTACAATATCTGTAGAAACACTACAATCTGTGTAACCGTCCTCATAAGTGTATCAGGAACTCCCAACGATACTAGAGAATATGTAACAGGATATTACTGTGGCGTGTGCTACAATATCTGTAGAAACACTACAATCTGTGTAACCGTTCCCACAAGTGTATCAGGAACTCCCAACGATACTAGAGAATATGTAACAGGATATTACTACGGCGTGTGCTGCAATATCTGTAGAAACACTACAATCTGTGTAACCGTCCTCACAAGTGTATCAGGAACTCCTAACAACACTAGAGAATATGCAACAGGATATTACTGTGGCGTGTGCTACAATATCTGTAGAAACATTACAATCTGTGTAACTGTCCTCACAAGTGTATCAGGAACTCCCAACGATACTAGAGAATATGTAACAGGATATTACTGTGGCGTGTGCTACAATATCTGTAGAAACACTACAATCTGTGTAACCGTTCCCACAAGTGTATCAGGAACTCCCAACGATACTAGAGAATATGTAACAGGATATTACTGTGGCGTGTGCTACAATATCTGTAGAAACACTACAATCTGTGTAACCGTCCTCATAAGTGTATCAGGAACTCCTAACAACACTAGAGAATATGTAACAGGATATTACTGTGGCGTGTGCTACAATATCTGTAGAAACACTACAATCTGTGTAACCGTCCTCATAAGTGTATCAGGAACTCCCAACGATACTAGAGAATATGTAACAGGATATTACTGTGGCGTGTGCTACAATATCTGTAGAAACACTACAATCTGTGTAACCGTTCCCACAAGTGTATCAGGAACTCCCAACGATACTAGAGAATATGTAACAGGATATTACTACGGCGTGTGCTGCAATATCTGTAGAAACACTACAATCTGTGTAACCGTCCTCACAAGTGTATCAGGAACTCCTAACAACACTAGAGAATATGTAACAGGATATTACTGTGGCGTGTGCTACAATATCTGTAGAAACACTACAATCTGTGTAACCGTCCTCATAAGTGTATCAGGAACTCCTAACAACACTAGAGAATATGTAACAGGATATTACTGTGGCGTGTGCTACAATATCTGTAGAAACACTACAATCTGTGTAACCGTCCTCATAAGTGTATCAGGAACTCCCAACGATACTAGAGAATATGTAACAGGATATTACTGTGGCGTGTGCTACAATATCTGTAGAAACACTACAATCTGTGTAACCGTCCCCACAAGTGTATCAGGAACTCCCAACGATACTAGAGAATATGTAACAGGATACTACTTTGGCGTGTGCTACAATATCTGTAGAAACACTACAATCTGTGTAACCGTCCTCATAAGTGTATCAGGAACTCCCAACGATACTAGAGAATATGTAACAGGATATTACTGTGGCGTGTGCTACAATATCTGTAGAAACACTACAATCTGTGTAACCGTCCTCATAAGTGTATCAGGAACTCCCAACGATACTAGAGAATATGTAACAGGATATTACTGTGGCGTGTGCTACAATATCTGTAGAAACACTACAATCTGTGTAACCGTCCCCACAAGTGTATCAGGAACTCCCAACGATACTAGAGAATATGTAACAGGATACTACTTTGGCGTGTGCTACAGTATCTGTAGAAACACTACAATCTGTGTAACCGTCTCCACAAGTGTACTGAAGCAATCGGTGGTCACTTTGAATATCTGCTGAAGTGACACAATTTTATCAGAATAGACGTTACGGATAGTTGTGAGTGCGTTTTCTGTGCTGGATATAAGTTACATACATCAGTTTTTTTTTAGATATAGGCAATTAGTAATTTCGTTTAGGAAAGAAACAATTTTTGTTATCACTTAATTGAATCTCTAGTTTTCAGTTGCTATTAAAGGAACACACATGTTCCACTTAAAAAAAAAAAAAAAAAAAATTGGAAGTTTTAGTTGAAAGCGACGGTTTTTACTTTTCTTGACTGCACATACCCTCCCATTGTGTAAGCCCCTGACATGGGTGATTTCTACGCAACTACAGTTTTCACAAATTGTTTCATTTTGACAATATTTGAGGTCGCCCTGTATAGACAAACTAGTTGTATATCTTTGGAACTAGAGCTGATTCAGATTTACTTTTCTTGACTCGAAATTAGAACGGTTTGACTATTTTAATTAAGAAAACATATTACACATTTTTGTTGTTTAGTGTTATCCCTTTCTTCTCTTCCCTCCTGCAAAGGAGGAGAAATAGCAGCACATGCAACTGGACTCAGAGACTAAGCTTATGGAGGTGGCTATAATCTGCAAGCGGGATGGAAAATTGAGATCAATTATTAGTATGTCTGGTACAGCATATTGCTCTTTAATTAACGTGTGTGAAACACGCAATGACCTAACTATATTTGCTGAGAGCTCTAGGCCACATTCGGTCTTGATCTGATTAATCGTGGAAGAAAACAGTAATTCCCTAACAAACGGACGAGACGGTTGAAAAAGCTGTTCAACAAAGTTGGTGTTGCTATGCATTAATCAAAACAGATTTGTGTAGATAATATTATAGCGAGTATTCGACAAAAAAGTACAAACTTTTTAGCATTTCACATAAATGTCAACATAATTAAATAATGCCAACCTGATAAAATACATAAAATTCAAGTCGACTTGATTAAATACATTTCAACCGAATTAAATACCAACCTAATTAAATACATGGCTACGTAATTAAAAATACATGTCAACCTAATTAAATTCACTTCAACACAATTAAATCATTTCAAACTAAATAAATGCATGTCAAACTAATTAAGTACATGTCAAATGAATAAAATACATTTCAGTCAAATTAAAACGCGTGAACATTATTCAATACACCACAAGTAATTAAATACATTTAAAGCTAATTAGATACACGCAAGTCAATTTAAATACGTGCTATACTAGTTAAATGGAGTTCAACCCAATTAATAAAAGTCAGTCTAATTAAATAAATGCCAACCTAATTAAAACATGTAAAGTAATTTAAAACAATTCAACCAATTAAATATATGTAAACTTAATTATGTACATGTAAACCTAATTCGTAGGTATAATTCATTACATTTCAACCTAATTAAATACATTAAAATGTAAGTAAATACATGCCAACTTAATTAAATTCTCTTTAAATAATTACAAATATTTCAAACTAAATAAATATATGTCAATCTATTTAAATATATGTCAATCTATTTAAATATATGCCAATATAATTATATGACAAATTAATTTAATACATTTCGATCTAATTAAATATATGTAATCTTAATACATTCAACCTAATTAAATATCTGTCAACCTAATTTATTACATTTCACACTAATTAAATACTTATGAACCTAATTAAATACATGGCAACATTTTTAAGTACATGTCAACCTAAATAAATTCACTTAAACATAGTTAAACATTTCAAACTAAATAAACACATTTCAAACTACTTAAAAACGTAAACATAATTTAATACATTACAAGTAATTAAATACATTTAAACATAATTGGATACATGCAAAGCTAATTAAATATATGTTAAACTAGTTAAATATACGTCAACCCAATTAAATTCAAGTTAATTTACTTAAATACACGTCAACCTAATTAAATACATGTTAAAATAATTTAATAAATTTCAATATAATTTAGTACATTTCAATCTAATTAAATATCTTTCAATCTATTTAAATACACTTCAATCTAATTAAATGCATTTTAATCTGATAAAATGCACGCCAACACAATTTAATATATTTGATTCTAATTAAATACGTATTAATCTAATGAAATATGTTTTAAGTTAATAAATATATGTCAGGTGCAAAAGCTAAACTATGAATTATACTACTTATCTCTTAAAATGTTTAACTGTTAAGAGGACAATACTCAAAGCGTGCTACAGTTAAATTATTCCAATCATCGATAGTTCTATTTAAAAACGAAACTTTTCCTGTCTGTCCTCTGTTGCCATCCTTCAATGTGAAATTTATGATCCCCCCTTGAGTAATATGTTCAGTTCAGATCCTCCAAGCCAGCGCACAAAGTCTCTCTCGCTATTTTGCATCCACCTGCTAAGGATTACCATCCCAGCTCCTGCACCTTTTCGAACGATGTTTTCTGCCACCTTTCACAAATTTGTCTGCTATTCTCTGCACCCTCTGGATAGCGTCTGTTTCTTCCCATAGAGATATCAGCGAGACGCTCCATATTTCATCATTGGGCGTACAAGGAATTTGTACGCTAACTCTGTGGGCACCGTGCTTCCTTTTCTACGAATGAAAATCTTCCATGTTTTTTTTTTTTTTTTTTTTTTTTTGCATTATACAAATATTCTGAATGTTGTAGAAGAGAGTACATTGAAGATATTCATTTCTGTACAAATTTACTCAATACAGATATAATCTTAAAAAGTGGACTGGAATATAAAGAGGAGAAAGAAAGAACAAAATTGTAACTGAAATTTTTGGAAGTAAAGGAAAAATGCTTTAAATAAAAGTGATTAAGTAAGTTATGAATGGATGTAGAACTCAAATAAATCAAAATAATGATTTGAAAAATACATTTATATTTTTTAACATACGCTGAGGTACTTGTCCCATTTTCACAAATCCCTTAAAATCCGGCAGCATAAACTCTTTGCGCTATTGGCGGATCCAGGCTATGACTTCCTTTTCTACAGCTCCACTGTCGGGAAAAGATGATGTTTACGAGAGCCGAATAAATGTAAGTCTCTTGCAACAGGTCAGAGCTATATGGAGGAAGTTCAACGACTTCCCACATGAAATTTTGCAGCTTGCCATCTTTTGGTAGTATGAGGACGAGCGTTTTTTTTTTTTTTGATTTATTTAGGGACGCCTTTACGCCCGAAAAAATCCGTCCATTCTGGCAGGGAGAGAGCCTGGGATCTTGGGTTTAGGAGGCAAGTATGGTTATCACTACACCTCCAGGACCGACGCGCCATTTGTCATGCAATGAGCAGTTCTGGTCGCTTTCGTTGAAGTTTCTTGAGGATGCTACAGACCATTTGTCCTTGACGCTGGAATGTGGTGAGCAGCATACCTTTGTAATCCCAGAAGAATGTGAACATCACATTCTCTGTGATGGTGTCCTTTAAACTTTTTTTTTTCTTCCGCAGGCGACGCAGAATAGTTCCACTGCATTAACGCGAGCTTTGTCTAGGGCTAGTGATGGTGGACCCAAGAGGTATCACCTGTGACAATTCGGGCAATACCACATCTTGATAGAGATGCTGTAATGCCAGACCCATTCTTTGCATCTTGTGTTGTGGGATCGGCATGTTCGGCACCCATCATGTACAGATTTTATAAAAACCTAACATGTTATGCATTATGCCATGTAACAACCAACAGCAGCGGCTATAGTCTATAGTTATCCTTCTGTCTGCTAGAATTAAGTCTTCAACTCGTTGCAAATTTGCCTCTGTGGCAATCTTCGTTGATCGGCCGACACGATATTCGTCTTCGATACGTGTTTGCCCTTCAGAGAACTACTCTACCCTATTGTACAATCACTTTTCACAATAGATGGGAAGATTTTTTTGTGAATATTCTTTGATTCCACAACTATTGTTCATAAAAATGGCACAACGGAGTGATGTTTAAGGGTTGTACAGTCATTCAGAGGCGCCGCCATCTTGCAACCACTGTTCCACTATTGTAAACATCATCTTCTCGTGTAGAATGTCACCGGACTAATGCTGCCATCTATTGGCAATGGCCACAAGTGTCTCATTCAAAACATTTAGTATTCCAGTTCAATTTGCAAATTAATGACTTACCCTTGAATATTTTTATATTTTATTCTGCAATGCTTACGTCCTGCTGACCTGATTATATATCAGGACATAATATTCCAGATTAAATTTTACTTATTCCTATTTTATTTTATCAATACAATTAAATTACAATTTAAATTCTAAATATTTTAAAAATACAATACTAATTCTATAATTAAACATAACTACTGGAAACCAACATTAACTATAACCTATAATTAAACATACAATTGCTACAGGTACCCAATACAATTAATTACATTTACGAATAATTAATTTACAACGTTTTAACATTTGTTCTTATTTCTAAAATCTTCATTTCTGCTACTGCACGGTATCCGGGCTGGTCCCAATTGGAATTCAGGCAACAGGACCTGGACATCGATGAGGTTGCTGCTTTTCTCTAGCAGCAGCTGTACTGGACCATGGTGCGTTACCGTGCAGTTTCTTTCTCGTCTCTTTTTTCCTTTATCTACTTCTATATTTCAACCTTTGCTTTCTTTATCATAGCTTATGGATTGGTAGTTGGTGTTTTTTTTACTTCTGTGTTTCTTCTTTCTTAATTTTCTACTTTTTTATATTTTCCTCTTTCTCTTGTTCTCGGTCTACTTTTTCTCTTAGCTGCTTCTTTTAGCCCGAAATCTACCATTATTTTCTTCTGTTAATTCTGCTCCCTTCTTCTGATTCAATTTGGGTATTATCTTCATCTTCTAGTTTTGAACTCTTCTTTTGTATATATATATATATATATATATATATATATATTTTTTTCTTGCCTTTTTCTGATTCTCTGGAATCTTTTAGGAGAGTATACGATTTCTGATAATGTGTTTTCTCTCTTATTTTATTTTTATTGTATATATCGAGGGTGCTAAAATGTATACGCACCTTCACAGTAGATATCTATTTAATATATTTGAAAGTTGAACCGAAAAACAAAATTAATGTGTAGTATGACGTTCTGTAAACAGATGTGACTCACATACATTATGCTAGAGTTGCTAGAACAAAATGGAAACAAGATTATTGTTTGAACAGCGGAAAGCAATTTTGAAATGATATTGGAAAACTGAGATTATTGTTGAAGTTCAAAGGCAATGGAGACGTGTGGACAGATCAGATTCTCGGGATCTAAATCCGTTGGACTTCTACCTATGGGGAACTCTTAAGGATGTTGTATACCGTAGAAAACCAGCTACACTGACAGCACTTCGGTAAGAAATTGAAACATGTCCTGCAATCGCTGAGGACACTTTAGCAAACGTTGCTCAATCAGTAGTTCAACGTACTGAGAAGTGTATCGACGTCGATGGTGGGCATTTTGAGCAACTGTTGTAACTGTAGAAGTCTAAGATCATTAGTGCTCATCATTTTCTGTTTGTGTGAATTCAGTTTTGTTAACACAGTTTTTTCTTTGCTTGAAGTGTGTATACATTTTTGGCATCCTCTGTATCTTTTGTAATTTTACACGACTTTCTATTTGTTAAACAATTCAATAGATTAATATCATCTGGACCTCCCATGCTGTTGCAAATGTATATCCCTGCAAGTAGCCATCTTCCCTAAGCAGCAATTGACTAGTATTTAGGACATGCCAACGAAACATGTCCGGGTGTATCGATCGCTTTACAAACCTTATACCTATTTACTGCTTTTAATTTTATATTTTGCAAATATAACCAATATGGTCCCATGTCCGTTCATAATGTCTAATCGCTTACTGGGTGGAATATATTTGGAAGTAATCTTTGCTTTGTGGATAGAAAGATTTCATACACTGTACCTTCTTTTATTTTATCGCATTCTTGTTGCCATATTTAAAATAAAGATTCCTTGGTTTACCCTTATATGTATATGATTATCTCATTGAATTGTTATGGAGGGAAGAGGGTATTTCGGTCTTTAGCCCAACTCCATGCTGGCCGTTTTTGTTTCACAGTTGGGAAACCTCTTGGAGGAAGGGGGCCAGGACCCATTAAAACACGCACGTAGGCGGGATGCTTAACATTGTATCCAGTTATAACGCCTCGAAGCCGGCGCAGCCCCTCCCAAGGAGTTTGAGCGCCTCAAAAAAATCGTTTCCATCCTAAAGCGCAAGCCAATGTAACACCGCACCAGCCCACCTTGCCATTGCTATTCAGACCTTGTAATAGAACCAATGGAATGAAATTAAATGAAATAGGAGAGCAGAACATTCTTGAATCCAACATTTCAAAGCGAGGATGGCAGCCCCAAGGGATTTGAACCTGTATCTCTGAAATGCGAGCCGCAAGCATTACCGCCTGAGGTGGACATTTGGTTGTTAGGGACAGAAGAACAGAACGAAAATAATGTAAATATTTTTTAAAACTTGTTTGCTAAAACACTATTGTTATAATGATTAAATTGATTATACATGATCTTGAGTGATTTAAAACGGTAGATCGTGCTAAATTTCAGCTTCAGTTTCAGAATGAGAAATGCTAAATCTCACTATAAGCACCTTAAGTGGAAAAAAGAGGTAATCAGTCAATGCTGAAGTAATTTCCGATCTTTGCTAGGATCATGAACAAGGCGATTAGAGAAATCCATATCGCATGAGGGGCAGGCGACAGTGACCCATATTGGTATCAGCCAACAGGCATTTCAGGTGTTCGTGTTTGCATTCCGTGACATGGGTCGCATGCCCGCGATAAACTGCAAGAGCTGTAATGTTTTTACACACGTGAAACGAGTTTCCATGTTCGTATTAAAACAAATAAATCGACACCATAAGTGAAGAAATAAATATCTAACAACAATTTAGTATGCTACATTTTTTCCTAATTGCATTTCTATTTATAAAAATCTGAAGATCTCATGAAAGATAGAGAAGAATACACATGTTAAAACGGAACTCACTTTATGAATCTGCAAGAAGTGTTTGATATTTAAGGGAAAGAAAGTTCATATCGCAACGTACTTTATTTTTCTAAAGTTTCTCCAAGTTCGTGATGCTCTTCTTCAAAATGCTCGTTTACCTCCTGTATGACCTGTTCATTTGACTTACATTATTTATGATCAGCAGGAAAGCTTTGAGTTTCAGAGGGAGCGAGATCAGGTGATTAAGCTGGTTGTGGAAGTATTTCAAATAGCAATTCGTTGAATTTGGCCTAATAATCGCAGCATTAATGTTCCGGCGCATTGTTATGGTGAAACACCATTCCAGAACGTTTTTCTGTCTGTCTCTCTAATTGTGATGCATAGTATTCTCCAGGAATAGTTCCCCCCTTCTTTACTTTGGGGTTCCAAAAAAACTGACGTCATCACCTTATGGAACACATTTCGTCTTTTTCGCAGTCAGTTCGCCCGGTGCAGTCTACCGTTTAAGGGGAGATGGTACTCCTGTCTTCGCAATGTTAATTTTGTCATGTTTAGGTACATATTGCACAACTGTTAGTACTAGCTTCCTGAAATTTCATTAGTGAGTATGTTTTGTGTCTACTGAATTTTAATTCCATTAGTGCATAGTGCATAGTGTATTTTATAGATATTTTATGAATTACATATATTTGTATACATTTTCAGAGGATTTAATTTAATAGCCTACACATATTCCACACGACCGTTTTGACACCAATATTACCTGATATATTATGAATGAAACTATTAACAATGTAAATATGCAAAAAAAAGAGACATTTCATATTTTTGGCCATATTCGCTGTACCACCTTCCCTTAAACCACTGTAATATATCCACGTTTCGTCCATAGTATAAAACGACTTAAAAATCTGTTGGTTTCTTCTTAAACATTTGCAAACAGTCGACCGATGTTCGCATGCGATTTCGCTTTTATTCCGGAGTAAGCAGACGCGACATCCCCCTTGCATTGACTGATACTTCATATTTAATATACTGTTGCCTCTGACTGTCCACATCCATAACTACAACTTTAAACATTTTTGAATGAACACTTTAAAACACCATACAAACGCGATGGGGCCAGGAATTTCGGCTAAACCCCAAAGGTCCAAAGGTCTATTTTTCTACACCTCATTAATTACAAACTATTAATCCCTCTTGGGTTTCCAGAAGAGAGAAACCCTGTCATTCATTATACTTATCCAAAATATCTATCGCAGACATTATCTACAAAAACAATGTAATTTTCGCAAACTTTCATCTTCAAATTTCTAAGGCATTCATAATTTATAATGATTATTATCCTTATACAGATTTTGAAGCATTTCTTTTTATAGAGTGCCCCATGTCATAACTCCATGTACCGCCACGGGTAGTTGAGTTCGTTAAGAGGTGGACTCGTGAGTGGGAGATTTGGGGTTAGAATCCCGCCACGACCTTCCTCCCTGACTGAGGGTTTTTCCAGGTTTTTTTCAGTCCTCATAAATGGCAAATGCCGGAGATGTGCCCTAAACTTAAGCCTGGAACGCTTCTATTAAATGTTTTTTGTCAGTTTATCATTTCATCTCATGTACGATCAGTGTCTAAAGCGTGTGATATCTCAGTAGTAAAAACAGGCGTTAAACATTAAAAATAGTGTAGTGGTTGTCAACATGGCTTAAAACCCATAAAATGCACAAATAACCTTATTTCTCATCTATTCCTGCAAATTCTTTTAGTTTGCTCTCTCTCTTCATTTTCCTAATTCATTTCTCCTCAAAGCTTCCTAAATTTTCACTTATAATTTTGCTTCTCTAACTGCCAACATTTTAACACTACAGTATCATCTTTCATACCACCTTTTGGATTCCAAATAGCTTATCTGCAGACTTTTTAGAACATTGAAGCGTTCCTTCTATGCCACTAAACCTTTTTAGAAACAACGCACTTGTGCACACCCTTCCCTTTCTTGCTTATCACATCTATCAACATATTGTACATTTTTATTAACTGTATAATCTTCAGATACTTTTATTCTGAAAACTTGCCAATATTTTGAAGGGGTTTAGGTATATGCTCCGGCTGAGTGCCCCGGGTTGGACACCAAATTTGAAGCGCTTTTGTCGGTGGGCACTGGTTGATTGCCAATTATAAAGCGATTTAGTTGCTGATCGCCAATGTATCGTTGATTGATTATTGGTCGCTCTGGTGTTGTTGCCCACATTTCATGACAACAATATCTGAATAATCCCTCTAAGGGTTTTGACACGCTATTTTGTGAGTCGTGCTCAACAGGACTGTGAGAGGATATCAACTGTGTTAGAAGTAGATCTGAATATGTATATTAATTTATTATTCGCAAGATCTTCCTCGTCCTCTAGTGTTCTGCGTACGATAGAACTTAGCTTCGTCGATTTAGCTACCGCAATTTCCAAGGAGATGAACTGAATCTGATTATCTGAACTGCTCCTATGAACTGCACTTATCTGACCTGAATAGTGAACTGTGGATATGAACTGAGTTGCTGAACTGCGCGAGTATAAGAACATCGTCTCTTTGTTTAACTGATCCAACCGACTGATCTGGAGTTAACTTAACTGGTCTTGCCGTGTGTAGAACTTAAAATTGAGTTTTTGAAGTGAGTACCGAACTGAATATGTCAACTGAGTATGTGGACTGAGTGCCTCAGCGGAGCAAAGGCCTTCATATATATTCGATTCAAATTAACTAATCATGGCTTCACTAAGTCACGGGGATCACACAAGCAAGCACAAGTCCTGCACCTTGCTTTAAACATTAAAAATATACATATACTATTGGCTGCCAACGCATGCTAGCCGCTGCTATTTGAAACTTTAAATATTTATTCACATGGGTTGGTTTAAAGTTAACTGTACTAAGAACTGGAAAGTTTACTTTCCTCAAGTATTTTAAAGACCTTGGCGGCTTTATTAGCCCTCGTCAACAATAAGTCTTTTAAGAAGTGGTATAACACTTGTACCTTTGAATTTATTCTTCCTTTGAATAGCGATTTATGGCCTCCCTGGCGTTCCGGACTCCCGTAAACAGCTATACCAGAGAACTTTCTTTTTTATCGACATCACGATTCACATGTTGAAGTTAAACCTTATGATACACATATACACAATTACAATGTACAAAACACAATGATTAGGTTTGTAACATACATATTATATTCATATTTTAATGGGGGTAGGCGGTAAGGGCTGTTTCAATTTCTTGCCCCCTCATATCTTCTATTCTCCTTCTAATCTTCTTCCAAAATCATGTTACATTATTTATTCCCATTTGCCACAAATCTCCCACACCAGTCCCTTATAGTTGTTTTTAATCCTTTCAAATAAATTCAGCATACAACCATATTCTTTGAAAATTCGAATGAATCATTTTACAATCTTTATTTCTGTACCAATATCAGAATGCTTTAACCACTATTTCTTTTCTTCCTGTTCTGCCCAATGCAGCCAATACAACTTCTGTTAATGATGCTTTTGTTAACCCTAAGAATTCTTTGCAAAACATTCTATGTGTTATGTAAAATTTGTCAGAAATCTCAAATAATCCACATATTTCCATTCCATACACATTCTTGGTTCTACCAATGTCCAGCTACTTGACAGACATTTTTTGTTTATATTTTGAAAATAAGATATAATTATATAACAGTAATTTCAGAAACAGTTTACATTTAAGAATGTGTATATATATAATGGTTAAATTGCATCGTAGCAAGGCTACAATAAATGTCCTGTGGCAAAAATGAGACCTATAGTATGAAAACGAGTTCAAACATTGTAAAAAACCACCAACAGTTCGATAATTTGCATAATTTCACGGATGTCCCCTTAATTACTAAACTCATAATAAAAATATGGCTATCTTCCTGAAACAAGCTCTGCGGCAAGATTTGATTTTCTCTGTGCTGAAGATAACGGAAGGAATGAAGACATTAGCAAGTTGGAAGAGAAGCAAACATCCTGTCTCACAGAGGCAAGTTAGACGCGACATTCACATGTTATATTTAGCAAGCTTCCCTACCCACACCCATGCTGCTCGGGCATTCCCTGTCCTGGTACGCGTTCCGGGATAATGTCAACCGGAGAGACAGGAACTGAACACCAGGTACCTCCAGGGACATTTCTGATAATTCCTGCCGGTATGAAGGCACCCGTTTTAATGAAACTGAAATAATAACGGGAGTGTAGTTCAAGATTACGTTTATAGGGTGGGTTGCAGTAATTTGGTATAAAAATATGTCATTTTTAAGTTTAGAGATCCATAGCCTTTACGCGATTAAAGTTGTTCCATTTAGTTTATTATATGTTAGAACTGTGGTCTTCTAAAACGATTCTATTGCTTTTCAAGTATGTTGACATTTACTAGTCATAATAATAATAATAATAATAATAATAATAATAATATAATCCTAATCCTAGTCCTAAGTTTAACTATACTCAATTTATCCTGTGGATGGGGGAATTTGGATATAAAACAAAATATTTAAAAGGAGATTTATTAATATTGGTATGATATATTATTGTATTGAAAAATATTATGTGTACTATTGTTGGATACTATAACAATTTTCAAAATTATAGTATTGTGACTAGCAAGGACATAAGTTATTATTAAATTAAATTATATACAATATTAAAAAAAAGTTCGCTTTTCATAACGGACCCTTAAATCTGTTTGTATATGAGCACAATCTGCCGGTACTTTTTCAGTGCATACATAAATCACTTAAAACAAATTCTTGACGTTCATTGGATCTTTTACCTTCCCTGCTAATGAAATACCTCGCGTTCCGCTATAGTTGACATGGAGGGAAAATGAGTTGTACATGAAGAGTTACCAACCTATTATAAGAATGGTTCCCGTAAACTAAAATACAATTAAGGAAGTTTAAGAATGTGCTTTAAAAACAAATAGTCACATTAAATTATATTTGCTCTTAAAATAGAATAATTACATTATTCCATATTACCACAGCATAACTAACATGGCGAAATAATATATTGTAAACTGATATGGTCTGCATTCTGTTCTTCCTTTGGGCTTCAGGTACAGTTGCCACCTTGAAGAAGTCAAAAGTCGAGACATTGTCATTTTGAAGAAATCAAAAGTCGGGACACTTTTAATGGGCGGTTTTCCATTTTACAACTTAAAATTAAAAATAAATTACAAATACTGTATTAAACATTTCTAAAAGTAACGAAATTAATTAAGTTAACGTTAGTATGAACATGATGCCTTGCTGAGGCGAAGGCTGAAACTTATAGATGTGTTTCTTAACTGATGCAGCAGCCTTTAGAGGTTGCTTCTCATATAGAGCATATTAATGAAATCTGAAACAGCTCATATTATAATTTATTTTACTAGAATTTCACTTTCCACGGATTTTACGTAAAGTTTATTTCTTTCTTCTGTCCACAAATCCCTGCATTCATTTCCACTGCTATTTCCCTTTAAACTAGAGAACATTTTATTGAAACGAACTCGTAAAAAGTCGGAAACAATGTGTGCGTCTGCAAAAATGCATAACAACAGCTAACATATGCGTACTCTGCTCTGCAATTTACAACTGAAACCAACTTAGTCTTTGCTGAATTTTCACATCACTCAGCGACAATGAAGTACGAACTGCAGTGATTTGATTTCTTAGAAACAAAAACATGAATCGGTTGTTGCTTGCTCTTTCGTTTAAACGGTTATCAAGATGACAAACTGTAGAATTTTAAAGAAAAACAAAATATATATTTCTAATATTATACAAATATTATTTGACAAAAAACTTTAAGAAGATTCATTAAAACCCGGCTTTTAATCTAAAAACAGAAAAGTAGGGACATTTGGGCGTCCCTTCATACTCGTGTCGAGACACGGGACAATTACAAAAAAGTAGGGGCGGTCCCGAAAAAATCGGGAAAGGTACCAACCTTAGCTTCAGGTTCTACAAAAGCCCATAATAGGTCAGAATTGGGCTGCTGCCAAGATTACTTTACAACGGAAACGATACTCCATTAAAGAACCCCCTAATCTCTCCCTGGCAGTAACACAAAAAACCACTATTGCGCTTGCGCAAGATTTTCGATCATATTATTGGTGATAGGCCATCTACGTCACAGACAGTACACTAATTAAAAAAAAAAAAAAAAAAGGAAGCATTTCAATTCGTCAATAAAAATTAACGTGCTAATTTTGGGTAGACTCAGCCTTACAGCCTTACTGCCTTAATAGACGCACCTGCTTAAAACAGAATTAACAAAAGTTCAAAACAAAAGTTACCTCGGCTAGGTTACAAGATACAATTGGGCTATACAAAATTGTCATTCAGCCAATTCCCATGCTGTATTAGATTTATTTTGTAAATTTAAAATATTTACCATTAAAATCGGAGTCAGACTACACTTAATCTATTTAATAATGATGATGATGATGATGATGATGATGATGATAAGACCGAATGTCCCTAAGAAGAGCAAAGACCTCCTAGATGAGGGTAGCTCTTAGCGTACAGCAGTATTACCCTGTATGCTACTCTTTGTTACACTTTTGTTCACATTTCATTCGTTGCGAGGTTGACGTTCGATAGTTGTGCATGTATTCCTGCTTCTTGCTATTCTGAACCATTGTGGACCTGCCTGTACCGGGTAGAGGTTTTCCCATCTCCATCTTGGCCTGCCGCTGTGTCGTTTACCTAAGTGCGTGTCCCACATGATGGTCCTATACGTCCATCTGTCGTCCTGCATCTTCGCTATATGGTCTCCCCATTTCCACTTCAGTCTGGCAGCTCTTTCTACGATGTTTGTTGTTGATGTTATTTCGGCTAACGCTTGGAGATTTTGTCCCTTATTGTTATTCCTAATATCCTGCGTTGCACTTTCTTTTGGTTTATTTGTAGTGCATTCATATGTTCATTTGTAGCCGACCACGTCTGGCCCCCATATAGCATTATTGGGTATATACAGTTTCTAGTGCTTCGGATGTAACTTGTCGGTCCTGGTAGTGTAGTGGTAACCATACTTGCCTTCTAAACCCATGGTCGCGGGTTCAAACCCGGCCAGGATCGATGGATTTTTTTGGGCGTAAAATCCTAAGTATAGTTTCCTTCGGAAGGGAAGTAAAACCGTGGGTCCCGTGTCGTACATTTACGGCACGAAAAAGAACCTCAAGCCTGAAAGAAGAGGCCTCTGGGCAGAATTTATCGGCCGTTTCACGCCCTGAATTGAATGGGACGCTGATGACCTGAGATGTTAAGAGCGTTCTTAAATTAAAACAAAAAAAAAAAAAGTAAACTTTTTGCTTATTTTCCTGTCGGAGAAGGGACCAGAAAGCCTTCCATGCTAAGGATATTCTTCTGTTTATCTGTTTTTTCGTCTTGTCCTTCGCCCTTAAATATCACAGAGACTGTATGTGATAGGCAATGAAACGTGGATGTCCACTACTGCAGGCCTAAAACTGTGTTCGAAGAAGGCAAAAAGCACCCCACTCGGCAGGAAAGGCGTTAGTAACTGTGTTTTGCGATTGATACGAAGTATTTCAATTGACTTTTCGGAAAAGGGCAAAACCATTACCGGTGTATATAACGCTGTGCTACTGGAGCAATGAAACGACGCAATCAAGAAGAATTTGGCGAAGAAACCATCACGATAAAGCGCCAGCGCTAGTCTGCAATCTTACAACTATTGGGCTTAAGATATGAAAGCCTTCCTCACTCTGCCCCTTATTGTTCAGATTTGGCTCCCTCCGTCTACTTTCTGAAGAAATGCCTACAGGAAAGAAATTCGCATCGCCGAAACAAATACACATTTTGCACAGCTGAAGAAATTTTATTTTTTGGACGGGATAAGCGAATTAGAAAATCCCTGAAAATAAGTACATAGATTTAAAAAGAGATTAAGTTCTTTTTTTCCCCCAAAAGTCACGTCTTCTTTATTTATGCATGCATTCTCAAACAGCCCTTATATACGTGAAATATAAGAAAAGTTTTATTTTCGTTGGTTTGCTGAGACTTCTGAAGTAGCCGCATGTACGTTTTATCGAATGGCCGATTGATGATGGTGCCGGATGCTTCTGGGTGAAGGAACTGAGGAGCGAGATAAAGACCATTGCCTTATCTCTGTGCAGGGTGAGCGACGGGTTCATCTCTTGATAAGCAGATCGCTACCAGCTGCCCGAACCGGCGAGCCCATTTTGTTCGCGTCATAACTTAACGTGACGGATCACTTAACGCAACGTTCTCTCAGCGTCTGATTCATTTCCAGACATACAACTAAAATATTTTGTTTTATAGCCGCTTTTAACAGTTTAACAATATGCAGTTCTTATGTGGGTACCTATAGTTAGTAATTTTCTTTTATTATTCGACACTGGGATTGGGTCTTTGTTCAAAATCGGTCAAAAATCGATTTTTTTTTTTTTTTTTGCTGCAAATGTCTCCTTGAACCTCTGGGCGTCCACAGGGAGTCAACATTTGCACACATTCCCCCTTCATGCTCTACACCCATTTAAAGAGCCCTGAGTATCATTTTAAACCATGCTATTTCCGAACATACAATTTTTATAAAAAGCTTTTTCTCAAAAGTTCATTTTCACACATTCACAATGTCCCATGCGTTACAATTTTTGTTTAAATCCAATTAAAATTTACCAGAATGTGCAGCAGTATCTATTATAATAACCTATAGGACAAAACGTGCTAATAACATAGTTATTAAAAATTATATGAAAAATATTAATGGTAAAGATTAAATTTTCTAATCGATTAAAGATTCATCAAATTTATTTAAAATATATTTTTATATACTTTTTGTATAAAATTCAAAGTTTCAATTACAAAAATGCCAAGCAATTTTTTTTTTCAACTCATGAGCCGCATGAGGAACATTTTGATTATCCGTCATATTTACGTCATAAAATTTATGAAATAATTTATAGATCACAAATTATTTATCCAATTTGAATGAAATTTGGCATGCACATTAACTAAACAGCAATGCAAACACAGTAAAAGTTTCAGAAAAATTCACATAAAAATGTGAAACTTTGAAATTTCACTCTGAGTGCCCCATAATTTTTAATTTTTTATTAAAATAAATTAAATATATTGTATTTAAGGATAAAAGCTATTTATATTAACAATTAAGAGCTCAAACATTCAATAAATCTACAACTTAATTCTAGGAAGCACAAAGTCGAACCACTAAAGCAGTCTTAGCGAAAATGATGGACATCTAAGCGGTCAAGTATGTATTATATACAAATATAAACATATGACATAATTATAAAAATATATTTCCAATTTAAATTATTGTAATATATTCCAGATATGTGTGGTTAGATAGTTCAGGCAAATAGTGAATTAGCAAAACTTTTTGATTTGATCTGTTGCTTTGGTCATGATCACTACATTGTAAAAGTAATTTACGATAATCCTATTCGCCGCAACAAATTACTGATTATAATCTGTAGCTTAAAATGATAATAGTATCTCAGGCTGACCAATAATTACATAGAAATTGTAATTCATTTGCTTCCAAGAAAATATAAATTATTACAAAATCTCTGTAATTATAGAGATTTTGTAACAAGGAAAAACATTTGTAAGTTAGAGCGTTCAGACCCTACGTAAAACCTTCATTTAAAGTCATGGTTCCCTTTTCGCAGATTTACGGCACGCTAAAGAACTCCATACTAAAAAAAAAAAAAGATCACTGGATCACTGTAGGTGCTACGTGTAACCAAATCAAATGGGTCATTTTGATTCGTCAGGACCCGAAACAAACCTTAGGTCTAAATATTTGTAAATCAATGATTATGATAAGGCTGAAGATAGCAGAAATAAAAACAAAAAGGTAATCTTTATTTGACCAAGCTAAAAAATGGTAATTTATTTTTAGAGATGATGGTTCTTTTGTAAATTCTGAGTAATGGCGCGAATCTAATGCGCAGCTTTTTGTCCAAATGTAGTGTTCAAAATTGTGGTACGCATTAGGTTCGAGTGCAAATCCGTACCGTAGTTCGCTGAAAACTTCATTAAAATTGATCGTTTATTACATTATAATGCATTGCTGCTGCGATTCTCCTTTGTTACATTTATTGTTAATCTTTTATTGCATAGAGCGTTTGAATAGTAGGTAGTTACGAAATGGAGGACGAACAGAGAAGAACATTTTGGATGCTACTCTCAAGCGTAAAGTAATTCTTATGTTGAAAAAAATAATAACAGAAACGCAGGTAGTTGACAGCAATGTTCGCTTGTGGCAACAACAGAAATTGATATTATTTGTAACTAAAGCTAGAAGGAAGAAATTCACTGATCCTCGCAAAGGAAGACATCCTGACAGCGAAGAAAAAGTTTTGGAATTCGTACATGAAAGGAGGAAGAACGGGCGAGATGCGAACAAGTGACATCATAAGAAATAACTTTTTCTTCTTTGACCTACGTCAACTGTCCTGACAACATATGAATAATGGATTTTGTCCTATGTGTTCCAAGATGTAACAATGGTTCACTTATAAACTCTATGTTCTGATTGTTTTATGAAGCGGGCGGGCTTATCCCTAAGACGCTGTACAGCAATATGCCAAAATCTAAATTTGGGATGCGCATTACAATCAATGGCGCATTAGATACAGTAGTTTCTTTTATGACGTCCAGTTACTTAGCCCGATACTTAACCAACATTTCTTTTGCGACCGGCTGAACAATTAAAAAATAATTGAAACTGTATACAAAAATACAAGACGATGCTTTTACTAAGTGCATTCAAGTTAGAACACATTCTCCTTTTTTTTCTCAGGACTGGAAACAGAAACATGCGGTTTGTTTTTGAAATACAAGGGCACTCGTTGTCAATGCAGCACTGTATGATACACAGAACTCTAACGGCAGCGGCGAGAGAGAAGTCTGTTTTTGATTCTGCAAAATGGCGAAGTTTTCATTACAACAATGGCGTGCAATCATTCGTTTTCTACATTTGCGTGGTTTGGCACCGATTGAAATTCATCGCAAGTTGAGTGAGACGTGTGGTGATGGTGTCATGGATGTATCTAATGTGCGTTCATGGGTGCGACAGTTTAAGGAAGGCAGATCATCGTGTTACAACAAACCAAGGCAATTTCGGCCTAGCACAAGACGGTCTGACGAATGATCGAGCAAGTGGAGAAAGTTGTTTTGGAGGATCGCCGAACGAGTGTAGAACACATCGCCTCCAAAGTTGGCATTTCCGTGGGATCGATGGGAAAAGTGTCTTCCAGGTGGGTGCCACGAATACTGACGGACGACCACAAGGCTGCGCGCGTGGCATGTTGCCATGAAATGTTGACGCGTGACGACGGCATGAATGGGATTTCTTTTCATGGATTCTAACAATGGATGAAACACGGGTGCCGTTTTTCAATCCTGAAATGAAGCGCTAGTCCGATCAGTGGAATCACTCAGATTCACCGCCACCATAAACTTTTCGAGTAAACGCCAGTGCAGAAAAAATGATGGTGGCCATGTTCTGGGACAGCGATGAAGTAATCTTTGCTCATTGCGTTCCATAGGGCATTGCGGTGACTGATGCATCCTACGAAGATGTTATGGTGAAAGCTCCTTCCAACATTACATGAAAAACGGCCGGGAAAGGCTGCACACGTGCTCTTTCACCAAGACAACGCCCCAGCGCATCGGTCGAACGTAAACCAGCAGTTTCTTCATGAAAACAACTTTGAAGTGATTCCTCATGCTCCCTACTCACCTGACCTGGATCCTAGCGCTTTTGGCTGTTTCCAACGATGAAAGACGCTCTCCGCGATCGCAAGTTTACTAGCCGTGGCGCTATTCCATCAGCGATTTTCCAGTGGTCAAAACAGATTCCTGCAGAAGCGTTCGCAGGGGCCATGGAATCATGGCGCCACGTTGTGAAAAATGTGTACGGGTGTAGGGGATTACGTCGAGAAGTGACAAAAGTTTCATAGCTTTCTTGTGATAGTTAGTGACAAAAACAATCGGAGATGTTATAACTTGAAATAGCAATAAGTAAAGATTGCGCATTATGGACAGTACCTGTTAATATTTATACAGACAAAGACGTAAGAGAATGGCAGCTAATGAAAAATAATGAGCTTATAAAACTTTTATTTGCGTATGACCAGGGTCATGTTCCACAAGTGTACAAATCCTAACGAAGCATGGAGATCTAACTTTGTGTTCCACAAAATAATATACAACACTGACGTCATAAAAGACCAAATGTAGGGACCAGTTGTTTGTTAGGTCACGTCATACCTCAAACTCCACCCATTTGAAATAAAGTCGTATAAACAGAATAGATTATTATTATATCTACTGTATTGGTCTGGTGCCATTTCTCAGAAATAGTATCCATTTAAATACTTTATTACGCACTTATCAATATTCAATCTTGAAGTTTGAGATGATTGTCTTAAATTCTCATGTTACAGCATCAATTTTAGTCGAGAAATGTGCAAGAAACGGTCTTTCCGATTACCCGGATCATTTATTTATTTGTCCTTTGATCAATTACATTGATGTGCATTTGATTTTATTGTTTGGCAACCTAATTTTTAAAATAGCAAAAATTCTGAAAATGGTGTCAAAAGAGACTAAATTATTTATATTTAAACGTATTCAAGCAAAGGAAGAAATTATTTTCGGGGCAGCAAGAACCTTGTGAAAACGTAAAGATGGATGCTGGATTGCAAAATATATTTTTGAAACTTGATAGGCCAATGCCAGTTCTTAGTCCTATTTTAACTGCAGCTAACGTAAACATACTTATAAGCTGAATGATTCTTTAAGCCTTCACTGTTATCGGATTACATGTTTAGGTCAACTAATTTCCTAGATTATTAAAAATATATTAAATTGCACAAGTATTTAAAGTTATCAGTGTAGTAGAAACATGTAACAAAATTCTACTAATAACTCCGTACACTTGTAACGTATTAGACCGTACTTTTGTGAAATAGGAAGCAAGCGATAATAGCAAGAGAAATGCAGAAATCAATGTATACTCTGAATCAACACATGTATCTGTTACGGTTAAAGTAGAAAATAGGCTATTGCGAACAATTGCTAGTAAAGGTAAAGAGCGTTAAAATAGGCAGGTAAATGTTGAAAATATTTTTAGTTTACTAATTTTTGAGGGAATTGTTAACTATCACTACTCTCATTTGGTGAAAACTCGTCACGAATGCTTTTACACATTCTCCAGCTGGGAGACGATATCTGCACAGGTGAGTAGCTGATTAGAAAAATATTTATGTGGCTTTATGCAACAATTTTTTTTTTTTTGAAGGAAGCGTTACAGGTCTAAGTTTAGGGTACCTCCTCGGTATTTGCCATTTATGCGAACTGAGGAAAATCTAGAAAAACACCTCAGCCAGGAAAGACGGTCTTGGCGGGAATCGAAGTCAAGATCTCCCACTCACTAGTCCGTGCCTTAACGACCTCGGCCTCCCATGTAGCTGTGTGCAGTTGAGTGCTGTATTCTTAAATAACTGTTCGTAAATTATTATGGCGTCTAAGAATTTGTTGCTTTACTTATTATCTTAGGACTGCTTTTGTTTCTTTGCAACATTTATGTGAATGACAAATTGAACGTTGTTCCAGGTCTAAACCATGCCTCTCCGTTGAATTTCTTCTAATGAGGTTTAATTTTATTTGAGCAATTACTGTTTATTGGTGTTTTCACAAACATTTAGTCAACATTCTCTTTGATTTGAACTAAAGTAACGTGGACTTTTAAACTAACATATAGCACCATAATGGCAAAATCTAAAAAGTGTAAGCCAAAGCAAATGATAATTAAAAATGCTACATTACCCAGAAAAATGTATATAATTTTTCAGCAATTCCAACGCACTTTTACATAAACGAAGGAGTAATGCAGTAATCAACGATTAGAGGGAAAAACTGAAAAGCTTTAATTAAGTCTACTAATATTTACCACAATATCTTGGTAAATTTACACATTTGCCAGCAAATGCGTATAATTTATGGCAAAAGGGAAAAATATACGCATATTAATTTATTTTTGTTGCTTATATATATCAAACAACAATACAAATGTTTACATAATTAGTAATTCTGAACATTTACCACACTTTCCACTGTGTCCATAACACATCTACAGATAAAACAAAAATAATAGCATTCACCGGCAATGAACACATAATATTTAAACCTGTAACAGATAATAAAAACATTGAGCAAATAATTAAATTTAATTACCTATATTTCACTTGAAGCTCAGTAGATTTAAACAAATGAGTAGTGCAACAAGAAAAAACTTAACAAAAAGACATGGAAGTATACAAGATAAAGTTTTATATTACAAGTTTAATATAGAATTTTTGGAAAATAATATTGGAGACTAGTAGCAGGATATTTTTAATGGTGTTTTAATGCCTGTTTTTACCACTGAGGCACTACAGGCAGTTGGCAGGATAATGGAAATAGAAAAATGAGTAATACATAAATAAGGAAAGAATGAAATCTTTCAATTAAAATGACAATATTCTAAACATAGGTTAAACTTGAGGAAATGTGTATCAAGAATCCAAAAGAAGCTTTTAGATCAAACTGTACAAGAATAAGTACAATTGGTGACCATACTACAGATGGCAAGACTCAAAATTTCTTCTTGAGTACGAAATAGTTTAATGTAAACTAAAGGCGTAGCTGATGATGATAGATGGTTATTACTAAATTTCCATTGAAGGGAAGAAAAACTATTTGGGAACTATGTAGGTAAAAATATAAGTAAAACAGCTGTCTGTTGAGCGTAGCTAAATAGTAGAGATTTATGGGTAAACTGTTCACATTTTACCTAGGGTGTATATTTTTTTTCTCACAAAAACTAGAATGGCATTAAAGTTTTGCATCTCTCATAAATGTCTCCTACTTTTTTTTAGTTGTCATTTTCTACCTGTGAATGATGTATTGTACAAACTAATGTCATTATTTGCAAAATTGCGAAATGAACTGCCACCTTCACAGATGGGAATCTGAAGGTGCTGGATCTGGATTGCAAGAGTTGTGTTTTGAGTTTTTTTTTTTTTTGGCTTGTCGTGAAGAAGCAGAACGTTTAACTTCCTGTTTCCATATCGCTCTTGATGCACATTTGAACTTTGTCCCAGAACACCATCGACATAACTTTTCTCGCAGATGCCATGCTGCCATTCCGTCAACAGTCCCTGCTTCTCAAGGTTTCACCTCCATCAACAGTACGTGACAGAGAATTTTCTCCTTCGTTTGTGCAACGTTTCAGAAGTTGCGAATAGTTCTCCTGTCAACATTTTCGGGACCCACTGAGCGCGAAACTTTCTATAGCCAAGTTTTTGATGATGATGATGACCACAGCCGTTTTACCTGTGTTTACAGCACAATGTAGTGGTGTTCTTTGATTCGATTCTTGTTTTCTGTTTCTGCATATGTTTCATTACTGACGATGTGAAACCTGAAGTGGTATTGAGTTTGATTTTTTGTCAGACAGATGACGACAGTTGCGTACCTGTCTTTGTACATTACACGAGGAACAAAAGTCTTACGCGTCACTCTTGAGTCAATCACCCGATAACAATATAATGTTTTTCAATGTAAATATCTACAGCAAAATTAAAAGAGACCTAACTTCCAGTGTTCATTTCAATCAGATTACTTATAAGACACAAGACACAAGATGTGTATTGGCTTTGAACATTTTTGAAGTCCTCATTCGAAATTCAAAACTTGGTGCTCAATTGAAAGAAATACTATAAGTGGTTTCTGCTATTTGCCATATTAGAAGACTTTTACACCAGTTGGAAATCGTCAGTTCTGAATCGTCAGATGATGTAGTGTTAACCATACTTGCCCTCTAAACCCAAGATCGCGGGTTCAATTCCGGCCAGGATCGATGGATTTTTTCGGGCGTAAAAATCCCAAGTATGGCTTCCTTCCGATGGGAAGTAAAGCCGTGGGTCGTAGTTTTACGGCATGTAAAAGAACCTCAAGCCTGAAAGAAGAGACCTCCGAGTAAAATTTATCGGCAGTTTCACGCCCAGAATTGAATGGGGGTCGCTGAGGCTAAAGAGAGTCCGTTAAAAAAAAAAAGGTTAAAAATCAAATGGTTGAAAAGAGTATAAAACATTCCATCTCAAAACGGACAAGATATGCAAAAAATTGACCACATGTTTTTTTAAAGCGTCAATGCATTTTCTAAAACATATCAAATCTCAAGAAATGATATCTGCAAAATATAAAGTTTTTATTTCCAGTATTTTTGTTATAATAAATATTTGGATTTTTTTAAAAAATTGCGCCTTTGAAAATAAATATCTGAAACTATGAAATGCAGAAATACAAATTAATATGATACGTTATCTCCTTTTAGAAGTTTTTTAATGGAACATATTTTATATTTATTTACTTAAGAAAGGAGTCATTTCGTTATAAGGTATTTTAAAGAGCTGCGCCCACTATAAAATGTTGAAATACGCGATAAAGTATTCTACTTTAAAAACAGAATAACTATCAGTTTTCCAAAATGTGGTCAGGTATCTGAAACAACTAACAAAATTAAACAATTATTTTAGCGTACGATTGGGAATTGTTGGCATCAGTGCGGCCTTTCTTGTTGAGACTTGTACCCGCACTGTAGTTAACTGTTTAGCACACTCCCGCTGCACGATCACACACTATGCGTTTACTGGAAAAACAGCGCAAGAGCGGAAGTGATTTTAAACAAACCCCGTTTCATTCCAGGTTGCTTCTTTTCGTTTCCTGTTAAAGATACCGGTAATCTTAATCTCTGTAAGCAAGGAATCAACTTAAATTGTAAAAATATTTTAAAGATACTGTAAATTGATGAAACAAATTAATTGAAAAAGGACTAAATATTTAATATGATATATTTACAGTAAATAGCTTATCAGGAGCTTTCATTTAATATTAATTTGGTTTATATGTACCGAAACATTTCAAAGGTTGTTTATTTCGAAAGTTAAAAATACTCTAACTTAATGTCCTTCTATTACAGAAACTATTAGTGATAAATTATCCATATTTTGCACGAAGCTTACTTTGTTCTGACTTTATAAATTCACCAAGTTTCGGTTAATATAAATATATAAGGAAGTTTACTGTTTTAAACACTACAATTTCATCATTAACATCAAAATTTGTACGGTGTAGACTCTTTATTCACATCTTTAATTACTATTCTTTAGGACATTTAAATATGGTATTATGCGTGCACTAACATAATTGAAACATACAACAAGAGAAACTCACGTTATACTAAGCATTTTCTATTACACAAGTTCCTGCCACAACCCCATCAAATCAACATTAACTTCATTAAAATACAAAAAATAACACGCTCCTGTGGATTTACTTCCAACTGTAAACCACTATAATAAACCACCTAACTGTAACGGACCAAATAAATAAAATCATCTGCTTAGTAGCCTGAACCTCAATTTCCGCCATTTTGTGTATTATCGATACTTGAATTGGGGTCTGGGTAACGTAGTAGGTCTTGCACAACATTCAGGTTGATTGATATTTTGACACTTACTATTTGCTTTTTTGTGTTAATTTTTGTTTATAAAAATCGAAGTTCAAACGAATACGTTTCTGATTAAAGGAAGAAAAGTTGAAGATGAGCCAGTGACATCCGAACTGATTTTAAATCACCTCCAATCTCTTGTGATTATAATATGGTACAATATTACCTTCCATCACTTTCTGCAATAATGACTGGGAATGCCTTAGGCTGTGTACCCAGAACTCCCAACCGGCCTCTGTCTTGAGAAAGAAGAAGAGTAACTCGTCAAACTTCAATTCAGACTAAACCTTCAACTGAATATGATGAACTTTTCAAGTTAGGGTGTTAACGATGAAAGCAGTTAATACCAAATTACAATTTTTCAATCAGCTATTTGTGCCAGCGGTTTTTCGTTACTAATACACATAAATAACATGAAACGCAAGAGAATTCTCCGAATTGAACAGGAAATGTTTGTGCTTGTCTACAGTTTCACTACAAATTGAGCTATGTGTAAGAAACCAGAAACTCAAATTTCTTATTAATAACTCAAATCTTTTATTTGCATAAACAAATAAATATCCTGGAAAATAAATTTGTTTAAGCTCTTGAATATACAGGGTGTCACTAAAGCCCGGTAACACTTTTCTTAATGTATTACACAAAAACTACAAATGATACAGCTTTCGTATATATGTCATATCAAAGAGGAACTCAAATAGTTTTGATTTCACAATGACTCAATATGGGAACCACATGTAACTCGGTATATGTCTATGCGGTAATCAAACTCTTGTCATACTCTTTGGAGCATATCCTCAAATACAGTGGTGGCAACTTCTTCAGTTCTACGTTTGAGTTCTTCTAGATTTAGTAGTAAAGGTGGCACATACATACAATCTTTTATGTATCTCCATAGGAAGACGTCACAGGGAGTTAGATCTGCGGATCCGACAGGCCAGTTTTCGAAACAGTTATCATTATTCCCTGCTCGTCCGAACCAGCATTGAGGCAGCTCGTTTTTTCAGAAAATGACGAACGTCGTTAGGGTAATGGGATCAGACACCATCTTGCTTGTATAGAAAAATGTCGAAATCTCCTTTCATTTGTAGAAACAGCCGTTGCTGTACGTATGTTCAGTAAAAGTGTTTTCAGCAAAGAAGGATGGTCCGTAAAGTTGCGCAGAAAACGTTCACTTTAGAGGAATCACGCTCATATTCGACGAATTCATGAGGATTCTGGGTATCCCACACTAGACAGTTATGTCTATTGACTACAATTTATATAGAATGTCGCTTCGTCACTAAAGATAATGCGATTTACGAAGTCTCGTCTTCTTCCATCCATTGTTGCACTCGGATACTAAACTTATAGCGCTGTTGTCATTTCGTTTTAACTGTTGCAAGAGCTACACAGTCTCTTACATGGTTTTCCAAATTGTCGTACTGGCATTTGCAGCTCGCGGAATGCTCTACGAACTGATTTTTCGGACTTCTTATGAATGCCTGATTAACGGTCTCTTCACTCACTGTCGGGCGGCCGCTTCTTTTCTTAGGACTCGAGCAACCAGACTCACAAATTTGTCATGCCAGGCACAAGCAGACTTCCTGCTTGATGCTTCTTTACCGTACTTAGTCCTGAACTTACGTTGCACTCTTACATTTGTAGAATTCCAACACACAGAAAGCGTGCTCTTCGCCAGAAGTCGCCATTTTTACAAAACGCCAGCTGCGATGAATGCGGGAACTACGAATATCGGCGGTAAAATCCAAACAAAACATTTGAGTTCCTCTTTAATATGCCATATATAGGAAATCTGTATCAATTGTAGTTTTTTTGTAATAGATTAACAAAAATGTTACCGGACTTGGGGACACCCTGTATTTTCTTCTTGTTTTTTTAAAATAAACACCGAATAAAATTATTTTAGTTACTTTAATCGTCAGTATCAGAAAATGTTGGATTTCGGGCACACTAGCTTATAGACTCTATCGCAAGTAATCACAATGCTATTTGGATAAAAGGAGCAACATTTCCCAAAATCTTTAGCTTTGAATGTGAATATTTAAAATACACTATCGCTCGGTGCAGCTTTAACTGTACACTCTAAATACTAAAATATAACTCCGACTGTCTTGGCAACAAAAAATCTGAGATCTATAAAGATATTGGAAATGCAAAACAATTTTACAAATCTAGGGGTAGAATGAGTGTTAAAATACATTTTCTCAACAGTCATATTGATTACTTCCCTGTGAATCTTGGTGCAATGAGTGAAGAACAAGGTGAGCGGTTTCATAAATACATTAAAACAATGGAAACCATTGGGATGTGTGAATAATGGTGATTACTGTTAGTTTTTGGAAAGACACCATTGAATGATATATCAAAACTTGGGAAAAAAATTAAAAAAAAAAAGTGTTCTTCTCCTTAATAGTGAAAAAAGTTTGGACATTCATAATTATTGATACATAGCTCTCTTTTAATATTCATTAATATTTAAGTTAAAATTAAATCTACAACAACAGTTTGGCCTTAGCTATTTGTCTTAAAACTTAAGAATTTTTCATAAAAAATATAAATACATTACATTTGATGTTATTTGTTTAAAACCCTAGTACGATACAGTAAAGCTGAAAACACATTTGAATTCATTGCATTCATATTACATATATCCAGATAGAAAAAAAAAATAGAACAAATGTTTGTTTGTAGGCCAGTGATATAATGATAAGAAAAATCCAGTAATGGAACATTTTGCAGATGAAGCTAGGGGGTACTCTTAGAAAGACATTGGCAATTGAGTGTTCTCTGGCTACTGGAGATCACGTCCGATCTGCAATGACCGTAACTTGAATATCTGTGACGCTAGATCACGGACCACCGTATTGTTGACTCGATAGCAGTAACCATAATAACAATAATAATAGTAGTAAATTATAACGTACGGATTTGATACGGTGTCTGCTTTGTCTTTATCCCGATTCACTTTGTTTCCTTGATTTCAACCGTTTTCTTCCTCTGAAGAGGCGAAAATCGGAAACCTTTGGCGGCAAAGGACCGCGTTTGGGCATTTTAACCCATGTAGTATTAGAACAAGAGGAGAAAATTCACTTTCAGCGGGGAATCAAACTAGTTATGTTTTAAACGGAGTGCAAAATTTCGTGGAATATGAACATGCATTAAGTGTTGCAAAAGTACACGTTTAAGTAACAAGATATTCCTCATCTACCCGCATTTCAAATTAAATATTCAATTTAAAATATGTAAAACACATGGGTAGATTTTATTCAATAGTTTGCCATGTAATATTATTAGATTTTCGTCATTCATATACACATTTTTTTTAAACATCTCGTGAAATTTTTTTGTGAAAATATTGCAGTCAAAAGAGAGGACATTTTTATCTCTCCTTCCTCAGAAACTAAAGTCAGGACACCACTAAAAGGGTGTGTCTATTTTTTTTTAAATTCCTCATTCAGAAATTCGACAGTTATATGAGGGTATATTTTAATAACTACAAGGATATTGATTTTGTGCCCTTTTTGCGCGCTTTCCTTTCTTCCCGACCAATACAAGAAGCTTCTTTCTTTCTTTTCCTTATACCGCCACGTTTGTATGATGTGATCAGCGGACTGGTTGATCATTGGTTGAAACAAATCACATGTTAATGAAATTAGAGGTTTCTGCCTATGCGGCGTGACAAGTTCACCAGATATTTAGCCGCTTCTCTTCCCACAAGACGCAGCAAGGAGACCCCAGTTTGAGGGTTAGAAGTAAATTTTTCGGCCTCTTAATTCTTAGATCTGTGGACTTCTTTACTATGTACCCCCAGTGATTTAACTGTAAATTAAAAGGTACTAAAGGTTAGTCGTCATTTCTGTTGCATAAAAATAACGTCGAGTTTGCAATAACCGTCAAAATTATGGCAACAACGCGAAATAATAGGAAAATTCGTGTTGAGAGAGAGTTGATGTTCAATTGTTTAACCTGAGAAATCCATTATTCAGTTTTCCCGTCTCCAAGACATATCATCTTTTTTTCTTAATGAACGGGAATGTGAGCCGCAAGTTTTAGCAAACATGAGAAGATGTTGAAGTTGTTGAACTCGGTCTAAAAGTGAATAATTTATATAAAAATAAAAACAGATTCGTATAAGGATAAAGAACATACATGGGAGAAATTGCCAAAGAATGTTATTACATTCTGAAGACTTCTGCTTTATTACCTCAGGGGATATAATGGGTATGTGTGCAGTCTATAGCATGCCTAAAACTCCAGGAAAGTTGCGAATGTTATAGAAGCCTAATGTCACTTTCTTACACTACCTTCCGCGGTTGGCATTTTAATAAACTGACGTCTCAGAGCCGCTATTGCTCTAGCAAGTTTAGTTCTACTCGCCGTTCCTTACTTCATTTTGAATATATCTCCAATAACAATTTGGAAACTCCCTGTCGCATAGAACCTTAAAGTTAGTAGCATCATGAACACCGAATTCAAAGCATGATTTTGCTTAGTTCGTTACTGTGATTGAAATATCTGTTCCAGATCTTCGACATCTTTTGGTAAGCGAAATCGCATTTTGAATTTTTTGTCGTTCAGTTCTAGGAAAGGTTATTTCTCTTATGAAATACTCGAGGGGCACGGTGAAATTCATCACCGGATGAGATTTTGGAATAATCAGAAAGCCGTGAAGAAATATGTACAACATACCGCTTAAAAGACTATCTTAACATAACCTACAATTAAACGCAACTAGTTTGTGTTTATTTCACGGAAATGAAAAGTAAAATATTAAAGAAATTTTATCTACATGAAATTAACATAAATGTAATAGAAATTTTATTTATAATGAAGTTGTTATGCTTCTGTACTTTGGAAAATGTTTTATTTAACAATTATTAAATTCTGGTTAGTGCTTTAACTTTAAAATTTAGCGAGATAGATTTAATTTTAGGTTAGAACGAAATAATCTGCCGATTAATTTTATGCCCTAAACTCAAGTTAACTCTTTATATAACTGACCCTTAACCTATTATATTTTGTTTCAGGATACATTTTTGTAATTTTTCTAGCTAAGGTATCAAGTTATGATAATTTGGGCATAAAATTTAAGTCGTTTATTATTTTAAAGTAGATGCTTTTATAATATGCTTGTACCTGTAATTTGCTTTGCCAATAACTCATTGATCATTTTGTGCAAAATGAGACAAACGTTGTACAATTGATGGACGCTTCAATGCTTCTCAGTGCTTCAGTGTTGTTATAAAGATCTCAATGGAGCATTGCTATTGTACGTTTACTTCGATTATATGTTAAACCCTATTAGCCATTTTTCATAATTTTCTCATTTTACTAAATTCAAATTTATTTTACATGTGTTGTGTACTCATAATTTTATTGTTCAGCAGATTATATTGAAATATTTACTGCTAGTTTGTGAATTATTTTTCTTCTTATTCCGTACTGTTGCATTACCTTTCCATGGCAATATCCTCTAACATTGCTTGATATTAACGAAAGAATATGTAACTAATGTAATTATATCAAATTTTAACTCCTTTTGCTAGTTCAGTAAATGAATATTTATTTCGCCATTAACATTTGCATATATTTTTACACGTTTGTTCGGATTACTAAATGTACGTAAAGTTATAACATTTAAATTTTCCACTTTATAATCCCCAATTTATGGAGTTGGATTTCTTCGGTACTCCAAATAGGGCGAGTATGTGATGGGGATGTATATTCACTAAATGCCATTATCAACATTGTTATTTCCACTTTCCATAACCATTTTTGTCTCGTCCTCCCGATACATTTTCCAAGGTTCTTTATATTTTCGATTGATTTTAGATTTAAAACTCTTCTGCCTCTTATTTCATTTGGTAAATTTTCCCACTTTCGTAAAAAAAACTGTTCCCTCCAAAACTTGGTTTGCTTACATTCTAAAATACAATGTCAAGTACTGTCTGGTTCTTCATACTTGGACATTTCCCCATAATACGTGCATTCCTTATCCTATTTAAACAAATGACTCCTGTTCTAAATCGTGCCAGTCCTTCCCTTCCTGCCTTATCAAAGATTTAACTTATTTTTCTCTTCCCCAAATAATTTTTCAGTGTTCGATATAGTTTCAGAGATTTTTTTCACATTAAGACTAGCTCATATTTTCTGTTTTTCAATATCCTCAATTTTTATTTTTATCTCTTTCCAATACGCTTTTCCCCATTTTCCCCCCAAATACATGCCTACTTCCTATAGAATATTTTGGAATTTATATAAATATTTTATATAGCCAAGTTTCTTTCGCCTTATGTGTGTTATAAATCGCCGTGTAATAACATTTTCCTCTTCTTGTCTCCCAATTCTACACCAATATTCCATTGGTATTTCCATTACCTTTCATTTCACACCCAGTCTTACTAATTCCATTAGAGCAACCTCGTTAGGCAAAACACTAGGTAAGTCTAGGACAAATCTACAAAAATAATCTGTTTATCACATTTATTGCTTTCCATTCTGCATCTGGCCCCCAAATTTCTATTCCATACGTCACTCTACTCTCCACTATTGAAACATATACTCTCTCTAACCATTTTAATTGCATTTTGATATTTTATTTAGACAAAAGATTTTTTGCTAATTATTAAAGCGTGGTCGGCCACAAACAAACAGACGAATGCAAAAGAAAATGGAACGCAGGATATTAGGAATGAGGGACAAAATCTTTAACGAATAAGTTCAAATAACATCAACAACAGAAAGAGCCACCAGAACGAAGTGGAAATGGGGAGACCACGAGGACGCAGGACGAAAGATGGACGTATAAGATCACCATGTGGAACACGCGCTTAGGCAAATCACCATGACTACACCATTTCGATCCTGAGAATAAGTAACAAAGCTCTGTGCAACAAGCAGAGCCCTGCACAAAAGTATGCTCTAATACATTACAAGTGCATGGGTTTGTAACTTGTAATTATTAGTAAAATTCTGTTCAACAAAGGTTGTGCTACGCTTGTACTTTACTACTGCATACTTACAAATATACAAGTGATTTTTCGTAGTTCTTTCTGTTCCACAGAAGTATTAGCATTAGTCGGGCACTGATAATTTGTGTACATTTCTCTACAATTGTAGGAATATTGGTAACTTCAAATGTCAGAACATAGTTAACTTTTTAATGCTTTTGGGAGTCAGTTGACCCAAATGTACTAAATATTATCGAAAGTGATGGTGAGTAGGAATATGTATAAAGAAAGAATAAATAAGAATTTGTGTACAATCATAAAGTAAGGTTAAGTGCAATTAAAGTACGGCACATGATTGATACTGAAGTTTTTCTTTAGGCATCACAGGCAGTGTACACTGATGATACATGAGATTAAATGATAAATTGGGAAAGGATTTTTATTTTTAAGGAAGGAAGCGTTCCAGGCCTAACGCAGTTCACTTTTGAACTTTAGGAGTTTGCCTAAGATTTTAGGAATGGACATGCTCCATAGCTTTACAGGAGAAGCAGTTTCACCACAAGTTCATCACAAGTCTCAAGAGTAATTTTTGGAGCATTTTAACATCTATAGCTTTTTTATTGTGCAGGGGAGAATTAGACATTATTTTTCTACCCTGGTTCCATTGCAATACATTGAATGCAGAACAACTTTTACCACCTTCTTGTGACGTTTCTGTACATGTTTGTAGAGAGGAAGAGATGAAATAATAACTCAGGATTAGGATGGCATTATTTTCAGACCACAGCTTTGGAACAGCATTTCTCTCTCATTAAAACTGAATAATCAGTTCCTAGTGCTTGAATATTGTAAACATGGTTGTTGGAAGAGTTTCAATGATGAAGATTGCAATAGTTTTTTAAAGGTATTAGTTGATGTTATAAGTGCCACATTAATTGGAGACCTGTATAGAGAAGAAGGGAAGAAGAAGAAGCTGATGATGATGAAGAAGAAGAAGAAGAAGAAGAAGAAGAAGAAGAAGGGAGGTGAAGGAAGAGAGGGAGCCGGTGTAAGATAATTCATTGAGAGGAACAAGGACGATAACACAGAGGAAGAACAAACTGCACCTAACAAAGGATGAGACTGAGAAGAAAAAGGAAGAAAGATAATATTTATTAATTACCAAGGGAGTGTTATGCTATACCTACAGAGTTTCAAAATATAACACGTAAAAACTCTAGAGAAGTGAAAAGTTGAAATAAAAATAACATAAGAAGTTAATTGTTAAAGTGAACAATATGAAACTGATAAGATTTATAAAATGTTTATTTATCAATAAAAGTAACTGGTGTTAAAGGTTAATAATAACAATAATAATGTATATTTAAGGGAAGCTAAATTAATGAATTAGTTAGGTATTAGGGTAGAAATTGTACAATATATATAACTAAATTTGTTTTATATATATAATCAACAAGAATTGGATTAAATTTATGTAACTCATTTGCGATATAGAACAAAAAAATTGAAGATAAATTATAATAGTTCTGGATACCAGTACACTTTGCCGCCGGAAAACGATGCAACAGTTTTGTTCTAATTTAATAAGTAAACAATAGTGTTATTTCGTAATTTGTATTTTCGTTTTAACAGCTGCTACCAGTTATTGGTCAGTGCTGGCTTGGGGATTGATAATAAGTTTTAGTTTTATTGATATGTTAAAGTATTCTTATAGTGCTGTTTCATTTGTTCTCCCTTTATTTTTATTATAATTATTATTTGAATAGTTTTTATTTTTAGTTAGTTTTTAGATTTAAATAAATGTTAACAATAATAAGGTAACAAATATAAAAGTGTAATTTTTCAAATAAAGAATAAAAGTTCTGGAATAAACGTTCCAGTGCAGGAAACAAGATACAAGAATATGTTATATCAATATGTACAGAAAATTATAGTTTTTCATTATAATGGTTCCCATCTTAGTTTGTTTAAGTTGTATTTTCAAGCTTAAGTAATTTAAATTTTAATTTATTCATACATATAATAACAGTAACACACTCGAATGAGCAAAAGTTTGTGTGCGGATGTCAACTAAACTTTTATAAGAAATGATATTTACTGTAGTATTTATTATACTGGTATTAAATTACTTATTGTATCATAAAACATCTAATTCATCGACCAAGGCAACACCATTATGTGAGAGTTGTTCAATAAAGAATGATTATTATTTTTACAAGCATAATTTCTCGCGCTAAAATTTAACTTTACAATATTTTGTAGCTTGATGCGTAATATACACGTGGTACTAATTTCTTTTTTCGGTTACTATCTGTAATAGGTGTACAAGTTGAGACATATTCAGTTCTGCCTAGAGCAAAATGGAGGCGGCATGTGACGAAAAATGTCTTACTCTGAAATTTTGCTTTCGTCTCAACAAATCTTCAGCTGAGGTCTATGCAATGTTACAGAAGACTATGGAGAATTAGTTCTTCCCTATAGTACAGCTCGAAGATGCTTTAAATGTTTAATAGAGGGGAAGCAATCAATCTCAAAAGGGCTCCAGTTTGTACTTTAGCGAAGAAAACATTAACACCGCTGCTGTCATAATGAGAAAGGATCGTCGAATTACATTAACAACGCCAAGAACTTTCAGACACTCCTTCATAGTCTATCTGTAGCAGATATGAGTAAGCTCAGTGAATTATAAATTTATATATTGTAATGCAGTATGCAGAAACCTTCATGTGTCATTAAATTCGACATATATTATAATAACAATTACACGTAGAAAGTAAAATATTGTAATAATTTCAACAAACGAGATAAAAAATAAAATATGAGTTGTGATATTGCCTTAGGAGAATAAGGTTCATAAACCCAAGATCGAGGGTTCAATCCCAGCCAGGATCGATGGATTTTTTCAAGAGTAAAAATCCTAAGTATGGTTTCCTTCGGAAGGGAAGAAGCCTGGGTCCCTTATCGTAGATTTATGGCATGTAAAAGAACCTCAAGTCTGAGAGAAGAGGCCTCTGAGCAAAATTTATCGGCCGTTTTACGCCCTGAGTTGAATGGGATGCTGATGACCTGAAATGTTAAAGAGCGTCCGTAAATAAACCAAATGAACAAAGAATAAGGCAAATTTTCTTTTAAAAATAAACAACATTTTTAAAGATTATTTTTGGGGGTTTTGAGGAATTGAGTGGAAGATGGAGGGGAAAAAAAAACTATAGCTAGTTTATACGTATTACTGTTTACAGTATTTTGCAGAGCAAAACTTTTTCAGCAATAGAGAAAAACTCGAAGAGGTAAATTGCGTTAGTTTTATTCTGTTTACAATTACAAAGGAGACATTTTGGAACATGGCACTTTACGAGGCCGCCTGTCCGAGTGGCAACAGAGTGTGAAGGTTTTGTTGTGGCCACACACCTTGTCGCGGCAGAACGTTCCGGCGGATGGGCAATTAGTGTTGGACGTGAGGGGCGAACAGACAAAAGGTTTCGACGTCGACATGCACTGCAAACCTGATCGGTTCACCATTCTTCTCATGGCATTTACTAGAAGAAATTCCATCAAGAAGAAAGTTTTTCACATACACACCTAATTACCGGCTTTGCATAACTACAGTGTTCTTTCTTTTGTTTCATATGTACCAGGGGATTCTGTGTTTATCTTTTATATTGCCTAGACCATAACGGAAAATCTTTCATTTTTTTTTATATGAAAATCAGTAACAACTCCACTTACAGAAATACAGAGCATGAATCCGGCTTAGGATGAAAATGTAATGTACAGTAAATAAAATATAACCCACTGAAAAGAGTTATACTGTATGAGTAAGTATCGTCATTAAGTGGAAATATTTAAATAAGCGAAACCCAGAAATAATCTTTAAAATGTGCAATTTTAATATAATCATTACAAAATATAGTCCCCAGATAGCCTGGAGCAGCACTGCCACGGGTGGCTCAGGTCATTAAGGCGCGGACTCGTGAGTAGGAGATCTGGGGTTCGATTCCCACCAGGACCGTCTCCCCTGACTGAGGTTTTTTCTAGGTTTTCCTCAGTCCTTATAAATGGCAAATCCGGCAGGTACCCTAAGCTTAGACCTGGAACGTTTCCTTCCTTAAAAAAAAAAACCCTTCCCAATTTATCATTTTATCTCATTTATCATCAGTGTCCATCCCCTGTGGTTCCTCAGTAGTAAAAACGGGCGTTAAACACTATTAAAAAAAAAAAGAGCAGTTTAAAAGTCCTGCAATTTAGATCGGCCAACAGCAGATCTACTGCCCTCCAATGCACGGTACCATTCTCTCTTCCAGTAACTTGTGAGCGGGATTTCGACAGAGTCGGGCAGTTAAGTTGTGCAGCTGAGTGAGAATTCATTAAATAGTGCAATAAGATTGTGCAATGGTAATATATCCACTGTGTTGTCGTATATTTGTCTTCAGGGCTTAAGTACAGAACATTGTGTAACAGAACGAGACAGGCATTGAAGCTTAAACTTTGTGATAGTCCAGTTTCAAAACGAAAAACATTTTCAGAGATAGAATTGAAAAATACACTTACATATTCAAAGAATAAGAAAACACCAGGAACTGACTGTGTAAATATGGCACTTTTGAAGTATGCACCAGAAGAATTAAAAATAAGGCATTTGCAGCTAATTAATACATGTCGGAAAAAGTGTTTCATCCCTGAGGAATGGAAGGAAGTAGTTGTATGCCCTATTTTTTTAAAAAGGCAACAATTACAGATTTTTTGGGATTGATTTATTTATGGATGCTCTTTAACATCTCAGGTCATCAGCGTCCCAACCAAACCAGGGCGTGAAATTGCCGGTAAATTTTGCTCAGAGGCCTCTTCTTTCAGGCTTGAGGTTCTTTTACATGCCGTAAATCTACGACACGGGACCCACGGCTTTACTTCCCTTCCGAAGGAAGCCATACTTAGGATTTTTACGGCAAAAAAAAAAACTACATCAATCTTAGCGCGGATTAAACCCGCGATCTTGGGTTTACAAGGCAAGTATGGTTACCACTACACAATCAGGACCAACATAAAATATTGGTAAATAAATTGGTCCAACAGTAGAATATTCAAAGCGGTGGAGATGCGATTCACTAGCAGAATTGGCTATTTCAGATAAAGAACGAAGTTTAAATATCAGAGATACTTTAGGTATATTTCACTTAACTACTAGCCTTAATAATTTGAAACAGGAATGGCAGGTGGCAGACTACCCGAATATTATACCAAAAGGAGAGAGAAATATTGGCAGTTCATTGGCTAGGTAAAAATATAGTCGTTTTTGATGTGGAAACAGACTAAAGCCTATCCAAGAATTGGGATAAATAAATAAATAAACAAATAAAAAAGTCCATCAAGCAGGATCTGCGTAAACTAAGCGAATTCCTCAGCAAGTTGAATTTGTGAACGTTATTATTTTTGGTACCTTGAAAGTGTAATCGATGAAGATTTTAAGAATTGTTTAAACATATTTTCATGGGTAAGCCGCAGTAGTTCGGAATTACCGAAATGTGAGGTCGTTAGAGCGTTAATACACACACGCGTGCGCGCACGCATGCGTACACACAGCTTCTGCTTTTTGAACTCTTGAATCATTTGCTAATTGATAGAAAAAATATCTTTCCATCAATTAAAAAGTCCAAATTATGGGGCTACTAATTAATGAAATAAGTTATGGTATTAATGTATGGTATTAGTATAACAAACTCTAAAACTAAATAATAAAAGAAAAACTTAACTATAATACATTACTTAACTAGGTTTGTCTGCTTTTTTCCTTCCAAATCACTTGAAAATAAATGTCTACAGTGAAATTACTCTAATTTTCAAAAGTAAGGGTAGCAAAATTAGAATTCTTGCAACCTATGAGTACTACAAAAGAGAAACAATATTTTAGAATTCTTCTTCCTCTTCCTCCTCTTCTTCTTCTTATTTAGATTAAACCATAAATATTAATGGTGTACCATTACCTCGTGCCTTTAAGAAAAGTTCATATGTATCAACAAAATAAAGACATGTTACTATTAAGAAACAATTACAATGAACTAAGCAAAAATACTCAATCAACAATATACAATCGAAAGTTCCAACGATTTTCAGTGACTTTGAATTTTTAATTTAAACGTTATTGTAGTAAAAACAAGTAACGCAAACATTTTCTGAAGGTTATTACAGAACGCTCTTACATACAGATTCCTAAATCCATCCATCGGGTTCCATCCCGGCCAGGATCGATGGATTTTTTTCGGTCGTAAAAATCCTAAGCATGGTTTCCTTCGGAAGGGAAGTAAAGCCGTGCCGTACATTTACGGCATGTGAAAGAACCTCAAGCCTGAAAGAAGAGACTTCAGAGCAAAATTTATCGGCCGTTTCACGTCCTGAATTGTGTGGGGCACTGATGGCCTGAGATGTTAAAGATCGTCCGTAAATAAACCAAATTAACAACTTACATATAGATATATTTTCACGCACCTATTAGCGATTAATAAAGCGCTAGAGCGCGTTTTAAATTTCAATTTTCAGGTATAACGCTACTCCTAATGGTCCAATTTACCTAATTTTCAGAAACTATTCTCTTATTTTATTTAAATGATATATTTCGAGTTTTGTTGCGAAAAAACAAATATTGGTGCTGCTAGAACGATTTTTAAATGTGGGGTTTCAGGTAAACTCTCCACTCCTAATAGTTTGATATGGCTGATTTTCAGCAACTATTTTTATTATTTTATTTCAATGGTATATACTGATTTTCGTTGAGAAAAAGCAAAAATTGCGGCCGCTACAACCGATTTTTAAATTTTTGCTATAGGTTAACTCCCACCCCCAATGGTTCAATTTTGCTGGTTAACGAACTCCACAAATCATTTGTTAATTGATCGCTATATGCCGAGTTTCGTTGAGAAAAACAAAAAAATTGCGGCCGCTAGAGCGTTAAGACATATTTGTATACATAAAAACATATATCTATTTTTTCTTCATCGTCATTTTTGGTGCCTAGTAAGTAGGATCGATGGAGAGTTGAAGAAAATTTTCAAAAATCTTTTCATGGATACAATTGCAATAGTTGCATTTCTTCGGAATTCGCTAAAAGCTAAGCACAGAATTTAAATGAAACAAATACTGTGACCGAGTGGAAAAAAATCGAAGACTATTTATGACAGAATTACGCGATATACATTATATCAGAAATAATGGCCTTGATCTTACGGTCTGTGATTTTTATCTTTGTGGTACATTGAAAAATACAGTAACTAAATTGCATTATTTTGGCATTTTAAAAGAGGGCACGCAATGCCTACAAATGATCTGTGTTTACTTATGACATTCAATACTTTCATTTTTATGACTTTCGCATCAAGATGGCACAAAATGTCCGAAATAAATATTTCGTTTTTATTTCATTTTTGATAATGACAATATAAACATATTTTCTTTTTAAAACAATTTTTAAGTAGAGCAAAGAAACTTAATGAAACTTTTAGAATGTATCATGTTTAAGAGCAATGCTAATCTTCATGTTTTGTTTCAGTTTTTCACCACTTGAATTAAAATTTAAAAGGACATTTTTACAATAGGCAAAGTGCAGATAATCAGAGCAAAAATACTTTTTTAAGGAGTAACATGGAAAAATTGCAAGTTTCACATTTTATCTTTAAAATATTAACGATAGTTTTATTTCTTATCAAATAAAAGACTACACACGAATGCTGCAATAGCGTTACTTATCAACCTAAACCTGTATACATTTATTTTCAAAGTTTGTAAGGTTTCTGGTACATTCATATGCCGAAAAGTTTAATTTTGTTAAAATCGTTTATAAATGTTCTGTATTTCTGAATATTGGCGACACAAACTGTCGAAATGCCTGTACTTGTCTTCAAATGTTGGGCAGTTCCTAGTCGACTCATTCATGATTGGTGTGAGAGCGGACTGAACACGCACGAGCGCATTACATGGCCACGGCCGCCAGATCATGACGCCATGGACCGTGGCGTGGTGACGTGAGTGAGGGGCCTACCGGCTGGTTCCCGTCCGTGTTGGCAGTTTCAGCGCCAGAGTCCTTTCCCAGAACTGTTTTCAACTGCATAAGAGCAAGGAAGAGTGGTAACAGCATAGATAAAGGAAAAGATGACAATTGGCAATTACGAATACGAAAAGTGAGAACAGAGGAGGAAAGGAAATTAGAAACAAGACGAGAGAAAAACGGAGATGAATGAAAGAAGAAGAGAGAAGGAGATAAACCAAAGTTAGAGGCACAGGCTGAAGAGGAGATGGCAAAAGGGTATGAAAGAAAGAGAATTGAAAAGTAAAAGAGGAAGGGAAGAATTGAATGGAAATCCTGAAGGGAGAAGAGATAAAAATAACAAGGAAGAGGAGAAGATTAAAGGAAAAGAAGAAAAAGGGGAGAGAATAAAAGAGGTTGAAAAAGAAAGGCAACACGAAAGGTAGCTAAGTAGAAAGATACAGAGCTAAACAGGAGATGAAATGTAAGGAGAAAAGAGAAGAATAATGACGAGATAGAAGGAAATAGGTCAAAAAGACAATGATACAAAAACAGAAAGTAGAAACCAAAGAGTAAGAGAAGTTGATGAAAGGAACGAAAAATAAAATAACGAGGAAGAGGAGAACAGGAGAAAAGAAGACAAATGAAGAATATGAAATAATTGAAAAAGAGAAGCAAACTTATGCAAAATAAAAAATGAAATAAAGAAGGGAGAAGAAGAAGAGTATGAAGAAACGAGAAGGAGGAAGTAGTAACTAAACAGGTGAAACGTAAGAATTGTAAAGAAAAAGAGGAGGAAAAAGGCAACAGGATAAACAACATAAAGATAAAACCAAAGAGTAACAGAAGTTGATGAAAGGAACAAAAACGAGAATTACAAGGAAAAGGAGAACGATAAAAACAGGTAAAATAAGAATGTGAAAGGTTTGAAAAAGAGAAGTAAAACGATGGGGAAAAAATGAAATAAAGGAGGAAGAGGAGAAAGAAGAAACGAACAGAGTAAAGAAAAGGTAAGAACAGCAAAGAAGAATAGTATGAATTTCGGTACATTATAAAAAGGGAGAAGAGGAAACAAAAAGGAAGAGAAAAGGAAAGCAATAGAAGGAGGTAAACAATGAGTAGTAAAGTATGAAGGAAGAAGAAAAGGATAAAGTTGCGGGAGAAGAAGAATAAAATGATAGAAGAGAAAGAGATTGAAAAAGAGGAAAACTAAGGAAAAATTAATTGAATGATAGCTGCGGAAAAGTAGAATAAAGGAGGAAGAAAGGGAAGGGAAAGAAAAACGAAAAGGGGAAAGCTGAGAATGGCAAAGAAGAAGGGTATGAAGAAAAAGGAGTAGATAAGAACAGGAGAACATTATAAAGAAGAAAAGAGGAGAAAGAAGGAAAAAAGAGGCAGAGGAAAGGAAATGAGTAGAAATAGTAGAAATGGAAGAAAGAAGAAGTGGCAGGAAGAGAGAATGAGAAAAGGAACGATGAAGAGGAAAACTAGGAAAGTTAATTTAATGATAACTGTTTAAAACGACGTTTTGCTCCGTTACTATTAGCGTCAGTTTTTCTCTCTGATTCCCTATATGGGAAAGTGAACATTGCTACCGAAGTCCACCAATCGGATACAGAAACCAGGCCTCGGCAAGAAGTTGCCTCATCATGTAATACCGGGAACCTTAACAATGGATATTCATTAATCTTAAGGGACCTGAATTTCCCCCTCACTCCACACCTTTCGTCTTCATCCACAAGGTGCTGGCAATGTAAGTACAGCAGTTGCTTCTCCTCGATGAGATGAACAGCATGACCGGGTCAAAGTCTAGTCATATACAAGTCTTGCAAACTTTTATACCTTTCTAAAGGTGGGAAGCATTTTTCATTTGATTTGTTGATTAGTGTAGTAACCGAAGCTATTTTCCTTTGCTTCACTTTTAATGATAAACGTGCACATTTCAAAAGTAATGATAATTACTAAAACGGACAAAATGGACACTTCCAAATATGTTTAACACTTTTTATGGCTATGTAACTTTGATACTGGGTCAAAGCATTTGCAATATATGCATACTCAAAAGGGCGCCACCCTTATCTTCCATTAATCACCTCACAAACTTCTATATTCATCCTATGTATTAGTTTAAGTAGATAGGCTCCCTACACCACTCCTGCTTTGATTTAACCTACTTCTTCATCTTCACTGTATTATTTTCCAAAATATTTCGTGTTTTTAAATCTCCTCATGTTATTGGAAAGTTTTTGACACAAGGTTTTCATCTAAGCCTATTTGTTCACTGATATTGACTAAAATGTTTAAGAGATTCGTCCATATCACAATAAATGCATCGCCATTCACTTATTTTTCTGTACTATACCTTTTTTTTCAAATTGTTAACCATGAGGTGTCCCATAATAAATTTTTGTTTTAATAATAAAAATATCATTTATTTGAAAAGTGCTAATATTATTAAGTCAATATGAAGCACAAACACAGCCATTAAACATGAAACAAAACATCAGGCAAATGTCCTCCACGGCTTCGTTGGCACACCTTCACGCCGTTGACAAACTTTTCAAACATTTTAGAGCAAAGTTCCGGCTGAATTTCATGCATGGCATGTCTAATTTCTGCCTTGAGTTGAGGGGGTGGTTAGTGAATTGTACACATAAACACACGATATCACATATCTCCACAAAAAATAATCACATGGTGTCAAATCACACGATCTCGGTGGCCAATTTTGATCGCCTTTACGAGAGAGAAAAATATCCGATGCTGCAAATGGTCCGTCGGCTTCAGCTCTTGTGTTACTTCGATCTTAAAAGGATGCATGTGCTGTTATTGGTTAAAATTGGCTGCAAACAACTTATCGGAATGGTTAATTGTTGAGAATGGCGACGAATCGACTTCACTGGGCTCGTAGCAACGCTCTGTCTGGCGAGGGCTACATTTTCTATGAATTGATGAGAGCGTCTTGGTAATTTGATGTTCTCTATCGACGTTGTATCTTGAAATTTCCTTACCAGTCTCTGCACTGTTCACACGTTAGGCGCATTTCGTCTACCAAAATTACACGAAGTCTTCGGAAGGTCTCTGCATAACATTCACGTATTGAAAATACACTTTCAGAATCTGAACGCGTTGATCCTTCGTGTATCGCTCCAATTTAGCTGATAACAATACACAAATGACAATTGCTAATCGCAATATAAACAGATGACAGTCCGTTGAATTTCAGATCCGGCAAACTAACAAACCGACAGAGACACTCAATTTAAAAATTACATTCATTATGGGGCACCTTAAATATGTGGAGGTAACTCATTATTGCAAAAAAACAAAAACAAACAAAAACAAACAAACAAAAAAACAAAACAAAACAAAAAAAAAAAAAAAACATAGGAGCCAAACTGTGACTTTGTTGTAACACGCCCACCATATGTTGTAAAATTGGCGTTATAATGTCAAAAAATAAAGAGAGCAAAGCAAATTACGTCGAGCAACGATTCGGCATATTTTTAATTTTAAAAAAAATCCCCCTTCTGTCTGTCAATAGAAAGCAAATTGCATCTGAAAATTTGGCTATGTACTTGGTTATTATTACGATAGTCTTTCTCTAAGTGCATATGGCTGTCAAGGCGTTGAATCTACCAACACATTCCTTGATAGATATTTGCTATATCTACCCAAAATCATCAAATTGTTCAATGCAATTCTAGAAACACAAGACATGTCTAAACAATGAAAAACCAGCACATTTGTTCTTCTACACAAAAAAGGCACTAGAGATGATATAGGCAACATCAGACCTATAAGCATGATGTCAAAGATATACAAACTGTTTACAAAAATCTTAACTAGAGGAATAACGAAGATTCTGGATAAAAATCAACCACCAGAACAAGCGGGTTTCCGTACAAGATTCAGCACAATAGACCACCTCCAAACTATAAAACAGCTAATGGAGAAAGCAGAGCAATTCTAGCTAACACCATATCTCACCTTTATTGACTATAGCAAGACCTTCGTCTCAGTCAAACATACAAGCATATTACACGCTCTGGCAGTTGAAGGAACAGAGGCAAAGTACACTTGTGTTCTACACAAAATCTATAGTCAAAGTTTCGCAAAAGTAAAAACAGAAGGACAATCATTCCGACTAGAAAGAGGAGTTAGCCAAGGCGATCCAATCTCCCCCAAACTATTCACCTGTGTAATGTAGCATATATTCAGGTAAATGAACTGGCATAATGGTTTCGGAATCAACATAAGCGGCAATCAACTAATAAATCTAAGATTTGCCGACGATGTGGTCTTATTTGTCAAAGCACCGAAAGCACTACACACTATGCTGGAACAATTATGTAAGTATAGCAAAAAAGCAGGGTTATCACTGAACAAACTTAAGACACAGTTAGTTTCAAACGGACCTGAAACCCCGATACAAATAGATGGAACAGTCCTCATATATGTGAATGAATATACATACCTGGGGTAACAGGTTTCCTTCCATGATGAAATGGAAAAAGAAACACAAAGAAGGATCGCATTAACCAGGAGAGCACTTTGGGCCCTTAAGTTTATATTGTTAGATCAAATACTAACTAAGAAAATCAGATTCCAAGCGCTCGAAACCTGTGTATATTACTATATGGGTGCCACACATGGTCAATAACAGAAAAACAAAAGAACAAAATTCTAATATGTCAAAGAAAAGTGCAATACAAGATCCCGGGAATAACTTTGAGGACAAAATATCTATAGCATTATTAAATAAATTATTTCATACAACAGGCACCGCACAATAGCTACCAGAAGCAAATGGCAATGGGGTGGTCACGTCGGAAGAATACAGGACTATAGATCGACCTACAAGATCTCCATATGGGACCCCCGGATAGGAAAAAGGACACAAAGCAAACCCAGAAGAAGATGGACAGTTCTCTTCAAGGATCATGCATGTCCAGATTGGTCAAGAGTAGCAAGAGGAAGAGAAAAATGGAAGTCTCTCGAGAAGCAACTAGTGCAGTGAGAAATGGAGTAACCAAAGGACAAATCAGAGTGTCTTAAACAGCATACGAACAACTAGCATGGAATAGCTCAACACGACAGGAAAAAGCGAGTTTTCTGTACTTGCTAGGAGGCCTTTGCCCTTAAGAGACACAAATCTTTATCTTATCTACACATGACCCATAAATTCATGATGTAGGGGAGTTTCCAGGTCAGCCTGTTGCTTCACTCCCAGAATATTCCACGAATATCATTACCTTCTTGGAAATCTAACAGCCTGCTTTTGTGCAGTATAGGTAACACTCTTCTCCCTAGTATTATAGATCATCATGGCTACAAGCAACCAAAGTATCACCACCTTTATAAGAAAAACACCCCGAGAACATCTTGTCTGGATAGTTTGGGAGAGCCATTGTCTGACCATTACAAGAGTCCTCGGTGAAGAGCTGAGTTTTTTGGTCGACAAGTTCTCAAAAGTATACATTGTGGTTCAGTTCAATTCTCTTTTCGTCATTTACGCTGTCAAGAGTTGGTCCTTTAGAAGTGTTTGATTTTCGCTCCGCTTTGAAAGGTTAGATTACACTGCTTCCTTATGAAACGGCAGGAACTAGAGGCGCAACGCATGCAAATGTTGTCTCTGGATCTGCAGAGCGAAATAAAACTAGATGGGGTAAAGAGACCTATATCATGCAACTAGGCATGAAAAAGAGGTCGGGAATAGCTTAGCTTAGACTGGGACGCTGGAAGGCAGAAGGATTTGCCTATTATGCTCGAAACCGGAAGACTGGGCGCACATTTTGTCTAATTGCGCACAGACAGAAGATACCAGGAAAAAATGTCTCCCGGATTTATTTATGGCTTTCAATAGAGAGAGGCTGGTGGCATGTTGGGACTTAATTGTAAACAGACAAAAGCGGCTAAACCTGGGGATTTCCTTAAACGAAAGGACAAGAAATTTCTCTAAGCATTGTATATAAATAACACGAAAAAAATTATATATCACATTTATTGTATGTATGCCTGTTTAATATGTGTGTGTATGTGAGCAGGTTCTTTTAATATTGTTGTTTTATTTGTTGGAATTACTTTCAGAAATTAAATATTTTACATACTTGCGACCCATGCTACTGTGACGTACAATAATGTATATTTAGTTTAACTGGAATAATAAATATTACTACTACAGTACTACTACTATACTACTACTACTACTACTACTACTACTACTACTACTACTACTACTACTATACTACTACTACTACTACTACTACTACTACTACTATACTACTACAGTACTACTATACTACTAATACTACTATACTACTACTACTACAGTACTACTACTATACTACTACTACTACTACTACTACTATACTACTACAGTACTACTACTATAGTACTACCACTACAGTACTACTATAGAACTACTACTATATTACTACAGTACAGTACAACTTCTACTATAGTACTGCTACTATCACTACTACTATAGTACTACTCTACTACTATACTACTACTGCTACTACTTCTACTACTACTTTTTATACTTTTTACAGATGTTTGTCTTGATTTTCATTTTTAATAGTGTTTAACGCCCTTTTTAACTACTGAGGCATCACAGGCGGTGGACAGGTACAGGAGATGAAATGATAAACTGGGAAAGGGTTCTCTTTTAAGGAAGGAAACGTTCCAGGCCTAAGTTTAGGGTACCTTTTCGACATTTGTCATTTATGAGGACTGAGGAAAACCTGGAAAAAATTTCAGTCAGAGAGGACGGTCCTGGTGGGAATGCAACTCCAGACCTCCCGCTCACGAGTCCGCGCCTTAACGAATTCCGCCACCTGTGGCGGTATGTTTTTCATGACCAGATAAATATCGTCCTTAGAACCTGATATCGAAGGTGTCAAGTGTTCATCAAACATGGTAAAGAAATAATGTGCTCTCTACTGTCAAAATCATCTAAATAGCAGATGCGTACAGGAACTGGCCTGACAACGAACTAGATGGATGTCAACCAAACTTGGTATTAAACTATTAAAAGTTGTAATTTGGTTGCGACCGCTTTCAACCTAGTCGTTTTCAGCGGCGTATCCACTGGAACTTGGAGCGACTGCTTTTAGAAACAGCCTGAATCTTGTAAGCTGTAGCATTAACTTTAATACAAACAAGATGGAAATATTCAAGTTTTGAAAGAGTCGACGCATGTGATATTCATCATAGCTCTGTCTTGTAGGGTGTTTCTGTGGAGAAGATGCAACTCCACCTGTTTACCGAGCGGGTATTCTTAGGACTCGCATTCGGCAAGCTCTAGGTTCAAATACATTGGACCTTGGCTTTCTTCATGATTTCCCTGATCGCTTAGGCAAATGCTGGAATGGGTATTTACACGAATTTTCCACTACTCCATTTCATTTCATTCCGTTGATTCTCTTACAGGGTCGAAAGTGCCAAGGCGAGGGTGACTTTCGCAATGCGTTTAGGAAAAGATGTCGATATATCATTTGGGGCTGCTGCGAAGCTGCTAAGTTGGTAGCACTTTCCGACGGTGTTTTGTTAGGTCGGTTGGATGTGAGGTTGACAATACCCCTTTACGGACAGGAGAGTCAAACCGGGAACGTGCTGTAAGAGGTAAAGGTGCTTCAACGATTGACCTCCGTATAGACCGCATTTTAACTGCAAAACGGGTCATCATGTGGATTGTACGTGAACATTTTAAACTAAGTAAACGTGGTGAACTAAAATGTGGACAAGTTAAATTTTCCTGCACCAACAGAAAATGTAAAGTTGTGATTTATACCGATATATCGTATTCAAAAGTGATCAGCGTGTCTGAAGAGCATAATCATCAGCCAGTGACAAATGAAGGCATCTCTTTGGAAGTCATAAGGACCGACTCTAAAAGAAAAACAGAGAAGGAACGTTTTTGCGACCCAACAACAACGCTCAAGCATTCAAACAGCAACACACGAGGTAAGTAACTGGTAATTTAGTGCACAAAAACACGCGGTTAATACGACATTCTGTGTAAACATCTTCCGAAAAGTGCAGACGAGGTCGTTGCTCAATTGGTTGTTTGACAGAATTCAATGTTATTTGAAAGTGAACAGTTTTGTTTTGCTAATTCAACAAAATTTAAAGTAAATGTGCAGTGTAAAATCATGTTTTGGGGATGTAACATTTTTATATTGGCCTAAGCCCTTTGCTCAACTGTACACCATTCATGTACTTGCAATGGGCTACTAAGTACTAATAATATTCACTTTTATAATTTGTAAAACAATGAAAAACTGTGTTAAACTTTGGAAGGGAATTAAATTACTTTGCGATTACATTGTATCTAACAATCTTCTGAAAGGGCGACACAAGCGGCAAATTTTACGATGTTGCAGATTTCACCTTATGCGGAACTGGTATCGAAAACTGTTGGCGTTCAATTAAATAATAAATAAGCTGATTCCCATTCAGAAATAGGTAAACGGTTTCATTGTGTGTTTGGACTGTCGTCGTTACCCTCATGCGTCATTGATAATGACACCAAATACTGGCTTACGATTTTTAGATATCGAATTTGTCAACTACATCGCAGAGATTCGTCATTTCCATCAGACACGCGGGCACGTGAACAATGTGAAGATGCTCATAGTATTAATGCTCCAGAGTCTTTACACAATCATTTCTATGAACAATTTTACACTCCATATTCAAACATACACACTATGAAAACAAAACTCTATCAGCACAACATGAAACCACATTTAAAATTAATTAAATTAAAACGAATTATCCGCAGCTACCACGTAATATTGATAAACAAAAACAAAATCAACTAATAGACAAGATTAAGGCAAATAGAGACGAAAAACTGTCCCTATTACTATATTTAAAACACGTTGATTACCAGGCTAAAGTATAGAGCAAATAGACACGAAAAACTGTCCCTGTTACAGTATTTAAAACACGTTGGTTACCAGGCTTAGGTATAAACCGTATACACACGAAAAACTGCCCCTGTTACTGTATTTAAAACACATTGATTACCAGGCTAAAGTATAAAGCAAATAGACACGAAAAACTGTCCCTGTTACAGTATTTAAAACACGTTGGTTACCAGGCTTAGGTATAAACCGTATACACACGAAAAACTGCCCCTGTTACTGTATTTAAAACACATTGATTACCAGGCTAAAGTATAAAGCAAATAGACACGAAAAACTGTCCCTGTTACAGTATTTAAGACACGTTCATTACCATACTAAAGTATAAAGCACTTAGAGACGAAAAATGTCCCTGTTACAGTAATTAAAACACGTTGATTACCAGGCTAAAGTATAAAGCAAATAGAGAAACTGTCCCTGTTACTGTATTTAAAACACGTTAGTTACCAGGCTAAAGTATAAAGCAAACAGACACGAAAAAACTGTCTCTATTACAGTATTTAAAACACGTTGTCTACCAGGCTAAAGTATAAAGCAAATAGACACGAAAAAACTGTCTCTGTTACTGTATTTAAAACACGTTGATTTCCAGGCCAAAGTAAGAGACGGAAACGGAAGGTTATCATGATGGAATGATATAAAGTAACATGCTTAACCATACAGGGTTTATTCTTCCTCCTGACAGGCCCAAGTCTGTACGAAATGAGAGGGAAAATGTTGCTTAAGATACCAATACTAAAAAGTTGACTATTCCAGCCCATACGTGGTGTGCCGCTCCGTCTCCGTCCGGTGTCTCTCTCCCTCATCCAATTCTAAGTGGGGGGCATAGGCACAAATGGTTAACCTGTAAGCAAGTTGAAGTACCGAAGCATTCTTCTCCAACCATAACTCGTCTTCACTTTAATTTACATTATTGTTACTGTATTCCTCATGAAATGTGTAATCTAATGTTTTTATACAAGACGTACTTTTTTTTCCACTACATTCTTTAAGAACGGTCGCAAACTGTTGGTTATCAGCACCTGCTTTCACATTGTTTGTAAACTTTCGTGTAATTCTAGTTTCCAATATATCTCGTACTGCATTAGTTTTTAACACTGTGTGAACGTTCAGCTTCCTTTTCGCAATACTTCCTACATATTCACCGATATTAGCACATGCAAGGCCATAAAACGCCATCGCTAACTGAATGCAATGCCGCCTCAAGTCCACTACCTTTCATTCAGCAATTATTTATAAAGTTTCCATTAATTTCACGAAAAAATATTATTACCGTTATATTTAGGATATATTAATTGATCATGTGACAAAGTTTCATTAAAACTGGTCTAATTAAAACCATTTTATTGTGAGAGAGAAAATCGCTCAATTTCATCCTCTCTTTGCCAATTTTCAAGCATTTTATTTACAATTACATTAAAACATAACAAATTACACTATAGTACAAAATATGATATTACTCTATTAGGTTAAGTTAGAGCTTAGAGACTGGCTCATGTTACAACAATTATGATTCTGTTTGTGCGCGTTTTTCTCTACTGTCACAGTTTGTGCAAGTGCATTAGGCGCATTTTCCCATTTTCACAGTGTGGAAGCATTTTTAATGGGCGCTCTTTTCCTGGATTCTTGTCAATATTCTCTACAAAACTTGTGCATTGCAACAATTGGAGCAATAATGAGTGTGGTTTGGAGGGAAAACACGAGAGTTAAACCCTATAACTTATTAGTTTTTTCTATAGCGTTTTGTGAAGGGATTTTATTTTATTTTTGCTATTGTAATAGGTTTATTATTGTAATAAATATTTATTTAATTGTAAATATGAAATAGAGGCACTTTATTCCGTATTTTCAATAATTAACACAAAGATAATACATAACACGTTTATAATTTAAAATGTACCATTATATGATTTTAAATCCACAATTACATATATAATTAAACAGATTAACAATGTAAAAAAGGAATTTTATTTAATAAGCGCAAATATATATTATTGAAGTAGATTTTGGACTTTAATGATTGAAGCTATTTTGCTATTTAGGGGAGTTTCACCAACCATTTGTGAACCATACAGATAACTCTGGGGGCTCCCCATTCTTTCCTTCCCTGATGCGCATGTCTTCTTTCGTGTCTTCTGGAGTGAAGTGAACTTGCGGTTACTTTCTGCTTCCCTTGCACAGTTTCACGTGATGCAAATGCAAGTCATAACGTACTATATTTCTGCATTATGGAGCGTGACGATCTGTCATTGTTAATGTTATATTTTCCCATGACATGATTGGCCTTGTTGACGCCTCATGACGTGACAGTACGGCTTAACGATGTATGACCAACACGACCAAGGTTCGATTCTGGGCAGGCGACAGGTTTAAAACAGTACCTTTATGATATTTATATGAATAATATAATCCAGGAAAGGAAATGAAAAATCTCAGAAGTATAATATGAATAATAACGAAAATATTAGCATGATCAAGAATCAAAAGTGGATCTTCAAATAAATGCTACAAAATTAAACAAATTTAGGGCCAGAATCACATACATAAAATGGCGGTCACGACCAGCACTCGAACTACGATCGACCTTGATGAGATACGTGTAAAAATGAATTTGACTTGTTCAGTTTGCATTTTTTGATTTCATCATGTAAAGAACATCATTAGGGAACAGGGGAAGTTAGGAACATGGGAAAAGAAGCAGAGAAACAAGGAAATGTAAGAGGAAATCGTCAAAGAAAAAGAAGGGAGAGAAGAGAGAATAAAATAAAGAGAGAATAAAATAAAGAGAAAGAAGAGATAAACGAATGGCATGAGTATGAAAAGAAAATATAAATAAAACAGAAAGCAAGGAAGGAAGTAAGGAGAAGAAGGAAAAGGAGAGATGTAGAAGAATGAAAAATAGGAAGAGGAGAGCAAGAGGAAGGGAAAGAAATAGAAATTAAATGAGCAGAAGAGAGCGAAAGTGAGATAAAAGAAGAGAAAATGGAGGAATGAACAAAAGAAGAAGAAAAGATAAGTAAAAAAGGCAAATTAGATAGTGAAAGAGAAGTTGGAAGAGACAGAAAGAGAAAAAAGGAGAGAAAGGAAAGAAAAAGAAAGAAGGGCGAAAATATGAGGAAAGAAGGCAGAGGATGAGTAGAAGCGGATAGGGAAGGGGGAGGAAGAAAAGAGGAAAAGAAGAAAGAATAGGATACAGACGAAGAAAGAAAACTAGGAAGGGAAAAGAAAGGAAAGAGAGGAAAAGAAAAGGAAAGGTGAGAATAGAAGAGGAGGTAGGAAAAGAAAGAGAAAAGGAAAAATAGAAATGTCAGTAAAAGCAAGACAAAGAAAAAAAAATATAAGTAAAGAAAGAGGCGAAAGGGAAACAAGGAAAAAGAAGATAGGTGAATAGGAGCAGAAAAAAAAATATAGAAACAAGAGGAGTAGGATAATAAAAGGACAAAAAAAAAACAAGCAAATAGAAGTGTAGATACAGGATAATCAGTGCAGGATGAACGAAAGGAAGAGAAGAAGAAAAAGAAGAATAAACAGGACACAGTGAAAAAGTGACAGAGAATAGTAAAGAGAAATAGGAGGAAGAGAAGGAAAGCTAGAAGGAAGAGGTAAAAGAACAATAAAAAAACTAGAGAGAAGTGTTAACTCGAGGAAGAAGAGTGAATTAAGAAAGAACGGAATAGCAGGAAAACAGAAAGAGCAATTGCGTTCAGGTATTGATGTCTGCTGCCGGTAGTTTCGCTGCATCTTATAGAACCTCTTGATTCCAATTTACAGAAATAAATCACATTGTAAGTGTAACTGTTGTCAAGAATATTATTGCGCTTTTTGTGGTATTTGCAGCGCTATTGTGCGACTGCAGTGACGTTTTCCTCATCATCTCAAAGAGCTGACCATCAGAAGTTTGGAGGCAAGCACCTGTTGCGGGCCCCCCCGGTAGAAGCCCTGGAGCGTGACACATTCACGGACACTGTGACACGTCATTATGTGGTTGCCGCACATTTGCACCCTTTAAGTTAGACTATAGCTTCTTATACACTGTTTGAAGTCTAGCACTTTTTATATACTATAGAGTTTGTCGAGTCGCGAATAACCTGAGTACTGAACACAGTAAACAAATAAAACAGGTAATTGACATCTGAACAAATGTCAACTCATAAAAAAAAAAAAAAAATTAGTATGATTAACCTCCAGCAACACATTTTTTTTGTAGACATTAAAAATTATGTAACTTATGTAATGTTTATTTAATTGCCCTAACGCGACTTCTATTAATTCTATTCCTTTGAACTTCTAGCATAGAGTAAAAAGTTATTTCGAAGAAACTGAGTAAATCAACGTAGGTACTGCGGTAAGCGCATGAACACCAACTTCATACGGAATACTCGTAAAAGATGATTAACTCGTTTATAAACATTTTTTAAAAAAGTTTTATTGCCCTTCAGTATACGAATTTTACAAAAGTTCGCTAATAATCATTATTATGATTTATTGAAGTTATTTTTACAGAAACAGCTCAAAATGACCTCCACCCTCACAAACTCTGATACGATTTTACAGATTAGTTTGTCCTGTAACATTCATTCTTCAAAGGCTTCTATGATTCAGGCTTGTACATCTCTTAGGGCAAAGTTGTTTTACAATAAAAATCACAATATGGAGGTTGTTCACGCATATCCAATCATTAAGGGGGTACGGAATAGGTTTTGGGTAAAAAAATTCAATTCTTGGATTATTTCCTAATATGAAAGTATGGATTTTTCTCTTCATTATGTCGTTTGAATTACCTCGATATCTATTCTTAAAGTATGTTAATTATTAAAATCCTTTGATGATGGAAATACAATAAAATATGAAATGCTGCAGTTACAAGCTTAGGTGCTGGCTCAAATACTGTTGTTACAATGCAGCGAATAGATAAACGGTGTTCAGGAGTGCAAAAAATAAACTTAATAAATTGTAAATGAGCAAAACACCTCAAAAACGCTAAAAGGAAATTAACTGGAAAATGAAATAGATTCCAAGATATGCTGCAGGCCTCTACTGATTTTTCAAATTTGAAGCTCATTTTCCGAAAATTTAATTTTTGCTCACATAAGGAACATTTACTCAGTTGTTAATTAATATTTTGAGCTGGACTTTTCAGGAATCGTTTGTGGAGGTGTTTTACACACACAGAAATAATGCATTTGAAAATAACTAATATTTGGCAAAATTAATGAAAAATATGTACTGAAAATATAGGAAAACAATGGATACAACAATTATTTTTCAAAACTATTTAACTTTTTGAAAAAAAATGTTATTTCAGTCATCATAAGGATATTATACAGACTGTGAAAATTTCAGTTTTGCAGGTTGTAAAATGTTCCTCACCTATGACACATTTTTGCATTCCGTATCACCATTTTGTGCAGTGCTATAGAACACTCCATAGACCTCCTGTAACATTGCACAGGCCTTAGCTGAAGATTTGTTGAGACGAGAGCAGAATTTAAGAGTAGCACATTTACCTCCATTTTGCTGCAGGCGGAACTGAACATGTTTGAACTTTCATATCTCTCATGAGCAGGAACAGGAAATGTGAATTGAAACTAAGTACCACTTTACGCATTAAGCTAACAAAATATTGCAACGTTAAATTTTAGCGTGAAAATTATGCTTGTAAGTCATACCGTATGTAATCTAGAGTATGACACTTATTACAATTAAGGAACAGATTTTTATGTGCAAAAACTTTTTGTATAGTAAAAATTATATATATAAACGTGAAAAAATATTTTGTTTCAATATTACAAAATTGTAAATATTTACTTTAAAAATTAATCACCAATCATGTTGAGACTGATAGATTAAAACAACTCACTGTTGGAGTGAACTTCAAAACTTTCAGCAATTTTTCCAATACAAACGATGTCGGTTGTCTCGGAGCAATGCATGATACCGGAAGGACCGTTCAACTCCACAAGAAGATATTTTTGCGTACTTCATCAAAGGAATGTCACTGGCACACAAGCTTTTAAGTTCACCAACGTCTACTTGCCCTTCCAAAACTTTGGCAATTTTACACACAGTATGAAATCCACAAAATTTTTGAACACACCTTTAAATGTCTGTTTAATAGCTTCTATTTGGGATATTTGAGTGAATAAATTTTTTCTCAATGTTATACAGCTTATTTCTCAATTAACAAGTTGGTTGACTTTCTAAATTTTTTTAGAGTGGCACACAGCACTCAAATTTGCGATAATTAAGATAATTCATTTTTAATATACTGTTCTTAAGGGACACTTGGAGTGAGTTTCAAAGTTTCACATTTTTGTACGACTTTTCTGAAACTTTTACTGTGATTGCATTGCTGTAAAGTTAATGTGTATACAACATTTCATTCAAATTGGATAAATACTTTGTGAGCTATAAATTATTTCATTAATTTTATTACGTAAATATGACGCATGATCAAAATATCCCTCATGAGTTGAGAAAATTGGTTGGCATTTTTGAAACTGGAGCTTTGAACCTCATATAAAAGTTATATAGAAAGATATTTTAAATACATTTGATGAGTGAACCGTGATGGTTTGTTTAAATCTATGAATTTAATCTTTAAAATTAATAATTTTTCCATAGTAAACATTTTTAGCTGTATTTTACACTATAGAGTGTTAACCGTCACTGGTGGCCGAGGTCGTTAAGGCGAGAACTCGTGAGCGGGAGGCCTGGGATTCGAATCCCACCAGGACCGTCCTCCCTGGCTGGGGTTTTTCCAGGTTTTCCCCAGTCCTCATTACTGGCAAATGCCGGGGAGGTACCCCAAACTTAGACTTGAAACGCTTTCTTCCTTAAATAATAATAAAAAAAAATGCTTTCCCAATATATCATATCATCTCATATATCATCAGTGTCACCGCCTGTGGTGCCTCAGTAGTAAGAACGGGCGTTAAACACTACTCAAAAAAAAAAAGCTATAGAATGTTAGAAATGGGTACTGCTTCACATTTTGGTAAATTTTAATTGAATTTGAATGTGTGAAAATGAAGTTTTGAGAAAAACGCTATTTTATAAATTTGTATGCTGGAAACAGTGTGTTTTAAAAGGACACGCTGAGCTTTTTAAATGATTGCAGAGCTCGATAAGAGTGGGGGGGGGGGGACCATTTGCAAGAAAAATTTATTTAATTTTTCGACCGATTTTGTACAAAAGTGATCCCAATGTCCCATAAGTAAGTTCTGAAGACAATTAATGAAGCGTCCTCCATTTAGTTCATGTACCACTGACTTAAAATTTACAAAATTGTTTGCACAATACACTACTGCTTCTAACCATGTCCCCAACGAGTAACCAAGAGTCTAGGAAGATATGGATTTTTGGCTCTGAACAAATCAGTTCTTGTACATGCTTTTCCCGCTTGAAATTAATTGTTCCACTTCAGGATACAATGTACTATCTGTGTAAACCATGCACTGTACAAACTATGTGTATCATGTTTGGGAGGCTTATACTTTTGCCTTTTTCATACTCGTATCCTTTTTTTAATAGTGTTTAACTCCCGTTTTATTACCGGGGCATCACAGGTGGTGGACATTGATGGATGATACATGAGATGAAATGGTATATTGGGATTTTTTAAGGAAGGAAGCGTTCCAAGCCTAAGTTCAGGGTACCTCCTCGGCGTTTGCCATTATTGAGGACTGAAGAAAACCAGGGAAAAACTTCATTCAGGAGGGAGGACAGTTTGGTGAGAATGGAACCCCAGATCTACAGCTCACAGAGTCCATGCCTTAATGACCTCGGCCACCCATGGTGGTATCTTCTTCTTCTTCTTCTTCTTCTTGTTCTTCTTCTTCTTGTTCTTCTTCTTCTTGTTCTTCTTGTTCTTCATATATGGAGCATTATTCGTAAGTAGAGTAAAACTATCAAATTTCGTCCAATCGTCATAACAACTGAATATATTCATTGAATAAGCGAGTCATTGTTACATAATTCTCTGTAAGCTAATACAATTAAGAAATAATCAGTTATAAATTGCTGTTTTCACGCATTTTTTGTTTTAAAAGTGGAAGCCGGGCCCATCTGGCTCATATGGCCGGATCATCCCTGTGCTGAATCATTTTAAAAGTCTACGTTACAGATTTGTAAAATTTGACGCAGAATTTGATGTCAAGTCTGTGCTCTAGTATGCAGTTTTTAATTTGCCTGTGCACATGACAACAACAAATTGTGTAATACAGTTTCCAATGTTAACCGAACGATGCCACTCGGCTTAATGAGTGATGTAGATCACAGATCACGATCAGTTCGCTCCGCTCTGCTTTCATACTGTAGGCCTGGTCTGGAACTTTTTAATTGCACCTAATATAATTTTATTTTATGCAAAAATGGTTATGAAAAGGACTATGATAGGATCAACAGGCAATAAATGAATATAATATAAAACCGCTTTACAATGACATTGCTACTAACATCCCCTTATAAAGTTTTAAATAGTACATTTTTTATATTTACATGAACAGTATAATCCAGGAAAGGAAACTGAGAAACCTCAGAAAGATAATAAGGAAAATATGAGCAGGACCAAGTAGCAGAAGTGGATACTCAAATAAATGCTATAAAATTAAATACATTTAGAATGAAAGTCACACAGGACAAATTCGTGGTCACGAGCGGCACTCGAATTACGATCGACCTTGACGAGGTACATGTAAAAATGAATTTGACTTTCTCAGTTTACAGATTTTGATTTGTTCATGTAAATAAGATCGTTTGGAACAAAGGGAAATGAACAGAGGAACAAGGAAAAGAGAGGAAAGTGTCAAGGAAAAAGAAGGGATGAGAAGAGAGATTAAGAGAAAGAAGAGATAAAAATGACATGACAATTAAAAGAAAATATAAATAAAGAAGAAAGAAAAGAAGAAAGAAAGAAAGAGAAATAGAAAGAGAAGAGAAAGAGAAATAAATAGAAATAAGATGAGCAGAGAGTGAAGGAAAGATAAAAGGGGAGAAAATGGAAAAATGGAAAAAGGAAAAGAAAAATAAAAAAAAAAATAAAATAAAGGGCAGATTAAATTGTAAAAGAGTGGATGGAAGAGACAGAAAGAGAAGAAAGGACAGAAAGGACAGAAACAGAAAGAAGGGAAAAATTGTGAAGAAAGATGGCGGACGATGAGCCGAGGCAGGTGAAGAGAAGGGGGAGGTGGAAAAAAGGAAAATAAGAAAGAATAAAATATAGACGAAGAAAGAAATAGGAAGGGAAAGGAAATGAAAGAGCGAATAAAGAAGAGAGTGGAAGAAGAGATGGAAAAAGGAAGAGAAGAGGAGAAAGGAAAGAAATGGCAGTAAAAGTAAGAAAAAGAGAAGAAAAATCGAGCAAAGATGGAGGCGAAAGAGAAGGAGAATGATGATAAGAAAGAATGGAAGAGGAGCAGAAGAAAAATTCGAAACACGAGGAGTAGGATAGAAAAAGGGCAAGGGAAAAGAAATGAAGATATGTATCTTCAGTATATAATCAGTACCGGATGAACGGAAGGAGGAGGAGAAAAAGAAGAAAGAACAGGATACAGATGAAAAAGAGGAGAATGAAGAGAAGAGAACTGGGAAAAAAACGAGAGAAAGAAAGGGAAAAGGAAGAGGTAAAAGGTAAACAAGAACTAGCGAAAAATGATAACATGAGGAAGAAGAGTTGTTAAAAAATAACGGAATAGCAGAGTAGAAAGAACATGCAGGAAAATAGAAAGAGCAATTGCGTTTAATATTTGTGATTGATAAACTTCCCCAGGCTTGTGTTTCAAGAATCTTTTTCCGCTGTCTAGTCAAACTACGGATATTCGGTTTGCTGTGCCGATATACCTACATTCTGAACTACCGTCCCTTTCCGATAATAACCAAGTTAGTCTAAATACCCTGGAATCTCTTAATGTTATTCCCAAGAGAAGATTCATAACTTTCGAGTACTTGAGACCGTTAACCACACTATTAGAGTTCATTTATATTACGTTGCTTCCTTAATGCAAGCCGTGTGTTGGGTTAGGTTTGGAATCAGAATTACCGTATCCTGTCTCACTTTGATGTTTTTTTTTTGTTGTTGTTATTTTATGAAAATAAGTTTGTTAGCAGAAATGATGATTTGAAAAAACGTATAAATCATGCAACGTGAGAATATCTAACCGGGAAACGGATTGTTTTAAATATCATTCCTAAAGGTAAAATAGAACGTGTTAAAGCTCACTCTGAGTTGGATGTGCTTGTGAATTAATTTCTAAGCTCTAAATTTCTCTTTTCGATGTCACGCGTGGGAAATAGCGCTTCGCCTACAAATAAAATTGCCCACTCAGAAGGTATCCTAATAAAACAACAGGCAATGGAAGAATACAGAAAGAGATGCTCCTCAAGCACAGTACAGCAGAAAATAGCTATCTCTCGCACATTCTGGGTCGTAAATGAAATTTAAATTCAGATCGTCTAACACAGTAAAAATACAGTGTGTTCGTAAAGTCATGGTGGAGTTTTGAACACTTAATAATGGCTAAACGAAACGAAATCAAAGAATGAAGCCGAGGATACATTGAAAGTATGTCAAAGAGTTACTGAAGCTTAACTTTCATTGCTGTGTACATGCAGGTAATGATGCAACACAACAGTGAAGCGAATCACGCCATTTACTCAAGACGTGGACGTACAAAGGAAAGTTCAGTGCGTCCTGTGACTTGTAAAATTTGAATCCGTGAAACGTGTTCACCGTGAATGATGAAGAGCCTCCACATAGGAATCACATCCCCCGGTGGGAGAAGCAGCTGAAGGAAACTGGAGGCATGTTGTACCAAAACGTTCAGGTAGGCCTTCGGTTAGTGACGAGTCTGTTGAAGCTGTTTGGAATAGCTAGCTAAGGAACCTCAAGAAGTCGGTACGTACCTGTACTCGAAATCTAGACCTGAAGAAGACACAGTTCATAAAGTTTTCAAGAAACGTCTTCAATTTACGGGTTAAAACTGCAGTTACGTTCAACTGTTTAGAGTTTACTATACAGATGTTTGAGGAGATGGACAACGATGAACAACTCTTACAGAAGATTATGTTTAGTGATGTGGCCAAAATTGTTTGAGTATCTGGATACAACATTTCCCCATAGGTGGATAGGAAGAGGTGGATGGAAGGCATGGCCACCACCATCGTCGAACCTAACACCTTTAGACTTTTACTTGTGGGGCTATGTCAAGCAAAGTGTGTACAGTATTCGTGTCAACCACATTACCCGTTTAAAAGAGCGAATCAGAGACGTTATTCACTCTGCTACCCTGATGTCGTGTGTGGAATGTCGTTTAGATGTGTGTAGGGTAACAAACGGAGCCACATCAAACTGCAATCAGAAATTGGAGGGATTTTCTTTCATTTGGTGAAGATTTCACATTCCTATCTTGTTTCATTTAGCCATTATAAGTGTTCAAAACTGCACCATGACTTTATGGACACACTATACTCCATTTTTATTGTGTGAAACTTAAGCAATTAAAAAAGAACCTTATGTGATGGAAATGCTTTGTTAACAAAATTGAAATTCACAAGACAAATTCTATAACAATTCCATGTTGTTGGCCAGTTCTACCATACTTGCCTCGTTGACCCAAGATCGCGGGTTCAATCCCGGCCAGGGTCATGCATTTTTTTGAGCGTAAACATTCAAAGTATGACTTCCTTCGGAAGGGAAGAAAGCCGCGGGTCCCGTGTCGTACATTTATGGCACGTAAAAGAACCTCAAGCCTGAAAGAAGAGGCCTATGAGAAAAACGGCCATTTCACGCCCTCAGGCTGATGACCTGAGATGTTGAGCGTCCAAAATAAAACAAATATTACTAGGCAAAATTTAATGTGTCCGCCATCTCAGTAATCGCAACATTGTTGCGAAGAAAGTAATGTGGAATTCGATTGAAATAAGATGACTCTGCGGGGCGAATGAAAGGAATGTCGTCAGAGCTAATCAGTGCTACCAACAGCTTTTTGCTACGACACATCTTTGGCGCACAATTTCGAGTGTTAAAGTATTTTTTGAATAGACATCATATATAGAATATAACCTGTCATAGTACTCGTAGTATTTCCAGTCGCCTCTTAAGGAACAAATCTCTCATAGTGCAGAAAGGTTTCCGGAGTATACAGAATCAGATGGAAAAGGTCATGGTTTCGTGCTTGGAGGAACACACGGAAGCTCAGTTGGTTACAGCGTCAGCCCGGAAGACTGAACATCCGTGATTCGAATTTCGGCCGTCACCCGTATTTTTCAAGTTAAATGTTTGATCCGGAAGGGGGGGGGGGAAGAAAAAAACTCTACTGGCTGAGAGCATGGTCTTGGACTGTTTGAAATTTATTTTCATAGATTGAATTTTGGTCTCAGGTAGGAAGTGATAAATCTATATTTCATTTCCATATTTATATTTCATATTTCAGAAATCGTCACATTCAGCATCTTAACGATTATGGAATTGTGACTAAATGATGGTTCTGTTCCTTATGATCAACAATTAGCGAGCAATTCATCATAAATCTGGTGGAATTTGAGTTAATACTGCCGATAGAGATATCATATTGATTATTTGCCGATCGTTCCCAATATAGGATGTCAGCACGCTCTATCATTGCAGACGCAACTGCAGTGTGAGCTCTCTCTGAGGCATATGAAAGATCGTTGAGAATGCCTCGACCTTCATAATGGCAACCTTTCGGCACCAGCAACTGATCAAGAGTCACAATATTTACCAGAACACATTGATAGTAGGCAAAATGGTGGACAATGTCATCCATACTTTAATTACACGACTTTGTTAATTTAGTTCGTTGCAGTTACCGTTTTATTACAGCGGTTTATAGTTGGAAGTAAATAAGCAGCGTTATTATTATTATTATTATTATTATTATTATTATTATTATTATTATTATTATTATCATCATCATCATCATTATCATCATCACCATCATCATCATTATAATCATCACCATCGTCATTATTATTATTATTATTATTATTATTATTATGATTGATTTATTTATGGACGCTCTTTAACAGCTCAGGTCATTAGCATCCCATTCAACTCAGGGCGTGAAGCGGCCGACAAATTTTGCTCAGAGGCCTCTCTTACAGGCTTGAGGTTCTTTTTCGTGCCGTAAATGTACTACCGGGACCCACAGCTTTACTTTACTTCCGAAGGAAGCCATACTTAGGATTTTTACGCCCGAAAAAATCCATCGGTCCTGGCCGGGTTCGAACCCGCGATCACGGCAGCGTGTTAGTTCTTTAGTTTTTTATTACGTTAATTTTGATTTTGCGAAATCACAGAAATTTGTGCAATAGAAGATGTTTAGTACAACATGGGTTGCTCTTGTAAGTTGTATTTATACCACATTTCCATTTCCTAAGCAATAATTAAAGGAAGAGTGGATAAACAGTATATACCATACAAACTAATGATGAATCTGTCATGAGTATTATGCATTTCACACCAAAATTTGTGAATACGTAGGAAATTTTCCCTGTGCAATTTCCCCATAATCTACCATCATATGTGACAGTGATAGCTAGCAATGAAAGGAAAGTTTATAAAGAACGTATAAAGCGGGGTTTGCAGCGAGATGAAGAGAGTTTTAATGAATGGTGTGAGCAGGATGTTATGTTTTGACACCTTTGCAAGTGAGGTTAAGACAACACATATACACCTATTTATAACTATTGCCAAGGAAGACTATGTTCTTTTCATTAAAATAGACGATGATAAATATGATGCTATGCTGATTAGTTTTAAGATATCCAGTAGTTTGGAAGTTAGTGTATTTTATAAAGATATGTGCGTACCTGTGGAGAAGTTTATAATATAGTAGTTTATTTTATATTTTTTTACATATGAGAAATATTGTTTGTAAACAATTTTAGATACATAAATAATGTCATCTTGTAAACGCAATACTGGATAAAAGTTTCATATTTGCTATTGGCAATAGCAGGGTGACTTCGGCCGCCATTTTTTTCCATATTGGGTTTTGATAAATGTAGTCGGTCTTGGAATGATAGTGCTTTTATCTACCGCCATCTTTCCATCCACGTTTCTTTAACGCCTCTGGATGTTAGTGATAGGCTCATTTTTCGCCAAAAGAAATTAAGATACAATTCTTTTTTTATAATGCACATCATTCAGAGGCTTCATTTTGAAAGCTACCTAGCAAAAGAACATATATGAGATGGCGCATGAGGCACACTACACATAAAACATTGTATTTTTCCAAGATTAACTGGCCGAAAAAAAAGAGTGTTGAGTTATATGACGAACGCCGCTCGTATGTTAAACATTCATTGCTGCTTGACAGTGTGCATGTGTTATTGTTTTAAATAGACTTACGCTTTTTATTATACTTATATAGCTTTATATTATTTATAGTTATATATAGTTCTTCCATTTGCTTTCTTTTCATTTTCTATTCATTTCTTGAATGTAAGCATTTTGCAAATATATTTTCTCTCACGACATTGAATAAATTAATTAATATTGATGAAAGGCTTATCAAAATATATCAGAAATAGTTTTGCTCCCCCTTTCCTACTTTCTTCACTGAAGGGTTCCACCAACAATAGTTTGTTTAGGCAGTGGCGTTTCAAACCATGGTGTAAATATGTTTTTGATTCAGTGGCGGCTCGTTCTAAAGGGCACAAGGGCACGTGCCCTTCCTTTAATTTTGAACCACAAATATCTTTAAACCATTTCTGCATTAATTGTCGACCTAAGAAAGATTATAGCATTTCATACACGCAAATCTTGAATGTTAGAGGCGCTGCAGACAACATAGTATGTGTATGTGTGAAGAGAACAGGCAAAGGCACATTTTTCTTGTGTCCATGCCTAGCAGGGCAGTTTACTTTGGTTTAAAAGTGGTTATGAAGCTGGTGGGCAAGGGGATGAGAGGTGTGTCGCAGTGAAGCTTCAAGCAGAATCTGTGGACTTTCCTCTCACATGCGCACGAGCTTGTCCTCCCTATCGCCATGCCAGCAAGAGGAGCTTCCTTATGCAATTTGTCGTGAGGTTAACGTAATTACTTCCCACCAGCTGTTTGCTCTTTTCTTGTCAATGGCTTATGAGGAATCTAAACTATAAGAAACCCTTCCACTAAAAAGACAATCAACTAACGTATTCTTAAATAACATTACGTTTTAAAAAGAACCACCGTTATCATAAATAAGAGTAAACCTGAATGATTTGTGAGAGGAGGCTTGTGAGATTAAATCCTCAATTTTGGTACTTCTGCCTATCTCCGATTTGTTGAAAACCTTAACACACTATCAAGGGGAAAAAGTTGTGTCGCGGGCAGTTATTTTAATATACTGCTGCATCCCCAGTATTTATATTTATTGTTGTTTCTGAATAAAAGTACGTAGCGAAACGATTAACAAAAATCTGAAATGCACGAGAGACTTAAGTGAAGGCGAATTATTTATTTTTGTAAACATGCAGTGAATATTTTACGTCAAATAAAAATTGCTTACCGGTACATATAAAATTACTTTTGACTCTGTTTTCGAGAAAAGTGAAAGCTTTATTTTATTTATTTATTTATTTATTTTGCCTGGCAGTATATTTTTGCACATCAGTATGATAACGTCATGTTCTGGAATTCTATGCAACACTATTTTCATGTTGTTGGTTCCCAACCAACTTAAATGTGTACGAGCCACCACTGTTTGATCTAAAACATGCCAACCCACTGTGAATTGTTCTTGGATAAAAAAATATGACCGTGATGCCTGCAGAGAGAACGCAAAAGTGGATGCACTTAGGAATGCTACTGTATACTTTGTTGATACGTGCTCAGGAGTCAAATTTCAAACGGAAGACATATCGAGTGTCTGGAAAGCTCCGTGCCTCCCACGTACTTAACTTTAATGAATTTTAGTGGTAGTGCCGCTAACTCAGCGCGACATATCAGGACTTATTCTCTACGTTTTATAGACTAGAAAATAACCAATTGTTGCAAAAATAATAAATGAAATATGATATGTGTGAAAGCCTTGTGCAACATTCCAAATCATGTACAGAACGATAAAATGAACATCGTTTGCAAAAACTGTTGTTTGCTTCTTGCTATTTGATTGCCTTCAAAGTTTCAACCCGTCTTAGCACACTCCAGGTAGAATCAATAGCTGCTGAATGTAAATGACATTAAGAGTGCGTCTGTTTTTATGAGCACTCCAAACATTGGAAGCATTTGGGAAATCAAACGCTTTATCAGTAGATTCTTCAAGATTGAGTGTTAACAGAATGCCAACTCCTGTTACTAGTAGCTCATTTATAATTTCCTGGGAGTTTTCTCCAGCACCTTCCTAAAGTAAAATCTTGAGACATGAACGACAGAATTTCGCTCTAACATTTTTGAGACGCTGCTGCTGGGATTAAAATTTCCTTTCCACGAATTTTTCCGCTCTCTCATTTCACATCCACTTCATTAGTTCTGTTACAAGGTCGAAAGATACAGGGCGAGAGGGGCTGGTGCGGCATGACGGTGGCTTGCGCTTTATAAAGGGTTTCTACTCCGCCATCTGGTAAGGAAGTGGCCCTTCTTAAGGACTAGTAAGTCTTTACCGCTCTGTGTCTCGTTCAATTCATTCCTTTCTTCCGAAGGTACCCCCACTAGGGGCGTAAGCATAAAAGTCCTTGAGTAAGGTTGTTCTCCTCTTCCAATCCAAAGGCTGAAAATACCCTAACTTTGGTAATGTTATGCACTGCAGATGTAAGTGGAAAGATAATACAAGGAAGTTTGATGAAAGAAGAAACTGGACATATTGTTCGGAGATACTAAGCATTCTTTACGCATTAGTTTTACTCAAACGGAATCTCCCGCGCAGGCGTAGTATTAAACGTGTGTTTGAACACCTCGAAGAAGAGTTCCATAAACCTCCATTTATGAACTGAATAATGCAACAAAAATTTAGGTAAAGTAGAACAGTTATCTGGAAGATTACGATCCTATATGGAGGGTTGTGCTCGAAAAGCTTCTGCAGTCATCAAACAAAAGTTAGCGGCTTATTGCAAAAGAACTCGGCAGGAAACAAATGCCACTTGTTTATGGATTGGGAGCATTTTTCTGTCGTGCACGGTCAGACACTCGTTACGAACTCCAAAGGCACAAATTCACTTAATGCACTCTTTGGCGAAGATTAAAATTTTCTCTTCAATATCTGGTTTTGTGAATGTCACGTGATGCTGAAGGTTATGCAAACAACAAGAAGACCTTTTTTCGAATAAAATATTGAGACTGTTACATTTTCTATACATTCTCAAAAAGTTTACGTTTGGTGTGTTATTGGGTTCTACTTTATGAAGGTTCCAGCACGATGGAGCTGCATGAAGGATCAGGGTTACCATGACCTCTTTGTATTTCTCAGTTCATAAAGAACCCCAGCCATTTGTTGCTTTTATTTCGCGGGATACAATTACCGCAATGTTTGTAAACCCCCAGGGCAGGTGCGACAGATGTTTGCAGTTGGATGATGCATACCTCGGGCATGTATTGAGGTATACCTCATTTCGGTCAATACTGTATGCACTGTGTATCAATACATTTTGAACAACTCCTCCCATTGATGTCCGCAAGTTTTTTATTTTGGTATGTGCTGGAGGAAAGATGTATCGCTAGAAAGGTGGCAGAATAAAACGGTAGAAGAATGAAAACTCACAAAATTCAGCAATAAATATTTAAATATAATTTGCTGCAACATCGTCATATACATGGTACATGTAAAAATATTTTAAATTGCATACAATAAAATGTAAATTGCAGAGTATTGACCTTTTAACATAGAAAAAGCGTGATAAATTCACACAAGGAATCTTTTCAAAAAATAAATGTTTAAGGAAAAGACTCACATAAAAATCTTAAAAGAATTCGTCCATATAACTATTAAATTACACCCTCTCTTGGACGACGAATGATAAACAAGAAACATACACAAAACCTTTAATTTTACAAGAAAGAAGATATTAAAACTTTTCAAAAAATAAGAGCATTTTTCAACTTAGAATTCACTGACAATTAAATACAAAATTAACTCAAATTAACCTGATAAATGATTGAAATGGTTACTGTTATTATTAAAATAAGCTCGTTTATCTATAAATACCTGGGTCACTGGGTATAAAAAGTGAAGAAGCAGCATACAAAAGTTTTAATTAAGGAAACCGAAAAGTACCCAACTCCCGGAGCTTCTTGACTGCGGAAAAGAAGCGAAGAAAGGGCCTGCGCAACTAAACATAATCATACACCTAAATTGCGTTATTCTGCAAGGTGCGTCAGCCAGAAGACGAATACTTTCAAAATGAGACTGTGTCTAAGTAAGAGCTGAAGAAGATAAGAAGGGATAAAAGGACACACAACTTTAAATGTTGATTATGGAGAAAGAATGAGCGCAAAATCGGTCCAGAAAGGAATACACTTTGAATACACTTGTGCTAAGAAAGGAGTAAATTTATAAATATGTGTTTAGTTTTACCATATGCAATATCCCACCTCTCTATACGATGATCATTCAATTTTATTATTCATAGTTTTCTAATTCAAAGAGAGACATGATCATGGTACTCTAAAAGTTAACCTACGATTTTCAGGCTACAGAAACTGTCCAAAGTTGATCGTAAGAACCTATACATCACACCACTTTTATGTACCACATTACCTTGGATTGGATTATTACGGATGCAAGAGGACATTTCGTACTTAAGCCTTGCTCAAGGGCTGGGTTTTTGTGCCTACAACCCAGTGAGAGTACCTCCAGGAGGAAGGGAGGGTGCGAGGGAGAAGGACATAGATGGAGTTCCTAACATTTTTTCCAGATATAACACTCCCTCTCCATAGCTCCAAGGAGCTCCAACCTCTCAAATGGGCCGCTTCCGTATCAGAAGCAGGGTCAGAAACGTTTCCAAAGAGCCTGTTCATCATATTTCGACCACGTAACAGAACCAATGGAATAAAATGAGATGAAATGGAAGAGTGGAAATTTCGTGGAATTCCATAATTTAACTAAGAGACCAGATAGTGATGGTCATGCTGAGATCTATGAAAATTTAAAGGAGAAGCTTTGAAGTACTAGAAAATGTTAATTTTTAATTAAATAAGCTGTTTATTAGGTTTATAGTTTAGTTATATTTGTGTTTTAAAATGTCCAATCTTATATGTGATTTCAAACCTTTGTTACGCAAGTTGCAAAATGTGCACTACATTTCCAGTGTAGAAAAATATATTGCACCGCATCCATAATTTTGTCTTTACGCGTAGCTATGTATTCTTGCCACTATTGTTTAACTTCTTACCATATATTTACTGACAATACAAGACTTTCTTATACGTTTTTCCCTTTACACTGAAGCAATACTAAAATGTGACCACCTCCTTGGTCTAATGGTTAATGTTGTTGACTGCCGGGGTTCGATTCCCGGTACCTATTTAGGAATTATTCTAAGTTAGGGAAGTCTGGAACAGGGTCCCCTAGTCTAGTGAGGACAATTGGGAAACTGATGGAAAGGTGGCGTTCTTCAATCACGAAAGCTGCGTGATAGGCGACCGGCATGCTGATTACATACCCCCTGCAATACTACCCTCTATCAATGAAGTCGTAAGACGGAGATAGAGGAAGCAGAGGTCACCGCGGCTTGCCAAGGCTCACCCCGGGCAATATCGCTAAATGAAAAGAATAATAATATTAAATGTTCGTCAAGCAAAAGCTGCCTAAACTAAGCGAATTCCTCATCAAGTTGAATTTGTGAACGCTATTACAGAGCACCGAGGCAGAGAAGTTACATATTGAGTTTACAGAAATTGGGAGGAAGCAGTGACTCGTGTGTCTACTACCAGGAGCCCTCAATTCAAAACACTCACCTCTAACTATTTCCATAGAAGACGGGCCAAGCCAGTTTAATCAGTCGCCATTTTTTTTCAGAGCCTTTGATAACATAATGATAGAGATTCTCTGTCTTACCTCATAGACAATATTTTAGCTTTAGCTAATAGTAGTCCAGGATTTAACAACAGACAAACTTCACATGGAATGTTGTTGAATGGCAGCTTATAGTCGCCACGTTTTCTTCAGAACCTTTGAGATCAATTGTTTAGCGATAGAATTTCTCATATTTTAGCTTCAGTGAATAACAGTCTAGGATTTAACAAAATCCCCGTGGAGTGTGTAATAGATTCAACGAATAGCAGATTAACAGCAGACAAGCTTACAGTTGCGAGAGAGTTTATCAGTGTTATTGTTGGAATATCGAGTAACAGTCATATCAAAACCGACTGGGCAGAAATGATTAATCTTTCACAATTGCTATTTTCACGACAAATGCTTTGGTAAAAAATAAAACATATGTGCCATTATAAATTATGCGTTAATTTGTCCTTTTGATTAAACAATTGAGAGAAAATTAAACGTTAGATCGCTTTTTAAATTTCGGTTTTCAGGATACCCATATTCCAAATAACCCGATTTCTCTAATTTCAGAAACTATATTTCTTGTTTTATTTAAATGCTATATACCCAGTTTTGTTGCGAAAAGCAAATATTGGTGCCGCTAGAGCGTTTTTTAATTGTTGGGTTTAGAGTAAACTTTCATTTTTAATATTTTTTGGCTTATTTTCAGAAAATATTTTTATTATTTTATTTTAATGACATGTATCGAGTTTCGTTGACAAAAAACAAAAATTGCTACTGCTATAGCGATTTTTAAATATTGGATTTTAGATAAACCTCTACTCCTAATTGTCTAATTTACTTGGTTTTCAGAAAATAAATTTTTATTTTATGTCAATGGTATATACCGAGTTTTGTTGAGAAAAACAAAATTGTGGTCACTAGAGCGATTTTCAAATTTTCACTTTAAGTTAATCCCGTTCTTTAAATTTCGGTTTTCAGGTATACTCGCATTCCTAATGATCTAATTTTCCCGATTTTCAGAAAATAATTTTCTTATTTAATTTAAATATCGAGTTTCGTTGTAAAAAAAAATATTGGTGCCACTAGAGCGATTTTTAGATTTTTAGTTTCAGGTAAACCCCCATCACAATAATCTGATTTCGCTTACATTCAGAAACTATTTTTATTATTTTATTTCAATGGCAGCTACCGGGTTTCGTTGAGAAAAGACAAAAATTACTGACTCGAGAGCGATTTTTACATTTCCGCTTTAGGCTAACTCCCACCCCAAATGATACAAATTTGTTGCTTAACGAATTCGATGAATCGTTTGCTAATTGATCGTTATGTGCCGAGTTTTATTGAGAAAAAACAAAAATTGCGGCCGCTATGCTTATATATATATTCACCATCGTACTTTTTGGTGCCTAGTAAGTAGGATCGATAGAAATTGAAGACATTTTACAAAACATCTTCATGGGTAATACTGCAATTCCTTCGAAGTGCGCCAAAAGATTCCATTTATGGTAAGACGCCGTGTTGGCAACACGGACAAAGGGGTGAAATAAACGCAGAAGGAAATAGCTGTACTTGCTTATTGATCAGTTAGTTTAAGTACCTCTAAGACAAATTTGGACCAGTCTATTATTTTGAGGTTACTAAAGAAATACAAGGAGAAAGGAAATGTTAATCAAGTTAGGAGGGGCAGGAAAATCAATTCCCACTCCAAAAAAAGTCTGGGTGATTCTCCATCAACGAGAATAGGAGATGTAAGCAGCAGAACTACACTAAGGTTATTTGAGTTAGGGGCAGCCTGAGCGCGGCTGCTTACTGAGGAAGTACAGTCTTCATACTAATATTTTTATTCAAACGCATAAAACGAATACTACTACTACTACTACTACTACTACTACTACTACTACTACTACTACTACTACTACTACTACTACTACTACTACTACTACTACTACTACTACTACTAATACTACTACTACTACTACTGCTACTACTACTACCACTACTACTACTACTACTACTACTACTACTACTACTACTACTGCTGCTAATAATAATAATAATAATAATAATAATAATAATAATAATAATAATAATAATAATAATAATAATAATAATAATAATAATCACTAATTTGTATTATAAGAGACATTGAAAATGATGCTCATCAGTGGCATTGTTATAGGAAATTTCATATAACTTTTCTTCCGTAGCAACAAGGTGGTTTGGAACACATTTCTTATGATTCAGAGACAGTGGCGGCTCGTGCATATTTTAGTTGGTGCGGCACAACTTATAAAAATAGCATTGCATAGAATCCGCAAACACGAATTTATTACACTGATCTGCAAAAATACATTGCCATGCCATATTAATGAAAAAACTTTTGCTTTTCGAGACTGGACGTTTACTAAAATAAATAATTCACTTCACTTAAGTTTCTCATGTATTTGTTAATAGTATCACTACGTACTCTTGTTCAGAAACAACAATTAATGTCAGTAATACGTACAAATCTTACGATGCAGAAGAAGTATATTTAGACTACGCGACGTCACCCCCCTTGACAACATATTAAGATATTCAAAAAATCGATGAGAGGCATAAGTGCCAAAATTGTCGATTTAATCTCATAAGCCTCCTCTAACAAATCATTCAGGTTGAAAATTATACGGCTGGTTCTTTTTAAAACGCAATTTTATTTAAGAATACGTTGGTTGAGTTGTCTCCATAATCCATTGGCGCGAAAGAGCAAACAGTTGATGGGAAATTATGACGGTAATCTCACGTCAAATGGCTTAGGGAAGCTCCTATTGCAAGCGTACAAAAGGGAGGACATGCTCATTGCGCATATGCGTGGGAAGTCCACAGTTCTGCGTGCCTTTCGTGAAGCTACACTGTGACACCGTTCTCATCAGCTTCATAACAACTCCTTTTAAACCGAAACGTTCTTCCCTAATAAGTCTGTATAATGTGATAAATTTATGTCCCTTTTTCACGAATATTCTATCAAGAATAAAATAAGTTTTTTTATGTTTTTATGATAAATCAATAATAAAGGGTTTTAACACTCTAAAACAATATTGTGTAATGACATGAAAAAATGGACTATTTATCTGCATCTGCATCCAGAATGCAGGTGCAAGTGCTGCAACATTAGGGCTTGCCTCTACGAAATTCTATATTTATGGAGTTGACAATTGATGCAGAAAATATTTAAAGGTATTTATAGTTAAAAATTAAAGGGAGAGCACGTGCCCTTGTGCCCTTTAGCTCGAGTAGCCACTGTTGAGAGATGCTATCTCTCCTAAGTTTTTAACCAGTTGGTGAACAGTTTCTCTATCTGGGACCGATTATAAGGATATTTTAATGCGAATCGCCTGAAGAATCCGTTTTCATACATGTATCGTACATAAAAACTCTTCAAAGACTATATTTATGTACTGGCCTATCTAAAGAAAAACAATAAGCCCACAATTTACATACAATGAAACCCTCGAGTAACACATGACCACACCACCACTAGCTCACAAAGCCTTCTTTAAACAAACTACTACAAGCTGCTATCTGCACATGCATTATACGGTCTTGGCGACTGACTTCTACTATTACACAATCGTGCTTTGTCGTCCCGTAACTTCTTTAGATTAGAAATATCCTCCCAGCCCTACCCAATATCCCAAAAAGAAGACTTTTCTATTTATGGCATGCTCATCGTATATTATAGGTAAAGCAAAGACAAAACCGACTTTAATGGGGCATAGACAGCAGATATGCGAAATATGGTGCGGTTTAAGACGAGTGTAAGTTGAAGGTGAAGAATTGATGCCTCCATACGTAATACAAATAATGAAGCATTCCTGAGGACAATCAAGCCTGAAAGAGAGGCCTCTGAGCAAAATTTGTCGGCCGTTTCACGCCCTGAATAAAATGGGACGCTGATGACCTGAGATGTTAAAGAGCGTCCATAAATAAATCAACCAAAAAAAATCCTGAGGACAAATGTTCAGAGAATGCCTTTTCCAGCCATAAATACAGATGTCCACTTACGATCCTTGAAGATCAATTAATGATCAAATAAGAGACCATTTCGGGGATGCTTCAAATTCCGTTTTTTGAAGATTTTGATTTTTGAATAATGTTTTAACACCTGATTTAACAATAGAGGCATCAAAGGCGGTGGGCATGAGATAAAATGACAAACTGGGAAAGGATTTTTTTTGAGGAAGAAAGTGTTTCAGACCTAAATTTAGGGCAATTTCCCGGCATTTGCCATCTAAGAGGACTGAGGAAAATCTGGAAACAACCTCAGTGAGGGAATCGAACCCCAGAACTCCCACTCCCGAGTTCGCGCCTTAACGACATCTGCCACCAGTGGTGATATTTTTTTCAAGGCGCTCTGTCCCTTTCCGAAGTATTTGAAAGGTAAATCCTATGATTAATATTTGTATTTTAACGGAGCAAGAGTTGTGTTGGTGTAATTATCACCCACTTCTACATTTCGCGTAAAAACTTTCATTGCAAAAACAGTGTACACGTGCTAGAATAGCGTACCAATAGCCCCGGTCTCAATTCTGTTTGGAAGGTTATGGGGAATGCTGTTGCAAGGAAAAAGACAAGCAATATACGTAAACTGCAGGAGATCACTGTTCAAGTGTGGTTGCATGAACTAGATAAAGACTACATTAAGAATTTAATTCGCTAGATGCCTAAATGATGCAAAAACAATGATTAAAGCACATGATGGACCAATGAAATATTAATAGCAACAATGCTTTCATATGATACAGTTCTGCACTTCCAGAAGCTGAAAACGTGATTATTGCTAATGTTATAATATTTATAGTTCCCAACAACATCAAAAAATATATTTAAAAATATCATAGCTCATGAATCAATTACCAATCCGGAATAAGAATATAAGAAATGTCCACCAATCACAGCTGCCTATCGTCACAATTCTATCGTTTTCGTTTTATGTGTATCATTTTATCGCACCTACGTGCAATTGTTTTATGCAAATTCATCGGAACAGCGCACTGAAATATATTTATAGCTTCTTTGGCCTAAGTATAAACGCATACTGGAAATCAATAATCAACATGATGGCCAACTGAAAACATTTTGGTGAGACGTCAGATGCACAAAATAACCTTTCAAGTAAAAATTACTAATTATAAGCAAAATAGAAATAGTGTGTGGAACCAGTTTAACCAATGTCATTTGATTTTAATAATTGTTTTATATTATATATTTAATAAGTATTGTAAATTATCATTCTTCAGTTGTCTTCAATTTGTTACCAAAGAGTTTAAATGAATCCGTAAAACAGTATATCCTGTAACTCGTTTTAATTCCGATCTTCATTTTTTTGACCTTCATCTATTCGACTGTTAGCGGAAATTAAAATACAGGACTGGTCATTCATAATTGTAATCGCATTTTATGGATAGACGATTTGTTTTTTTTTTATATGTTTATTCATTGAATAAATAAATACAACTCAAGCTGCAGATTATCTCAAAAAGACAAATTCATTATATTATATTATTGCAAATAAATAATTCATTTCTTTGATGACATTCACTATATTCTTTTAGAAAGTGTCAAAGCCCTAATGCTATTGCATTTATCTAAAGGTAAAACGTTTAAGAAGTTTATTTTATTCTTGTTAGAATAGAAAAAAAAAAAAACGCAAATTTATCAGTTGGAGCAGTCAATGTGTACATTAAAAAGTTTGCAAAAATCAGTTAGTGCCATGGGTGTGGGAAGGTTACATGATGAACACTTTATAGGGAGATACTGGTTCAGAAAATATGAAACAGTGTAGAAAGAGTGCATCTTTTAAACTTGAATTAAATTTGAATAGTTTTCGTTGTCGGAATTGCTGAAGTTGTGTTAGGCATCCTGTATTTTCATGACTGCTTTATTGAGTGTTAATAATAACTTTTCAGCAGTTTGGTGTTCATTGTTAGTCCTCAAAGAATATAATAAAGGGCTAGTTAAAAGCTCAGCCCCCATCTAAATAACTTATGAAGCATGTGGTTTAGAGACTCGGTGTGTGGGAATAGTTTATATTTTGAACTCAAAAATGATATTATAGACTTTTAAACCGGAAGTAGCTGCAACTCGTTTATTTTAAATGGAATTACCAAGATATTTTTACATTTTCGAAAAATGCTCATTAAGAGTTTTTCAAAAATACCCACACTAGACACTTTGTACAAAGCTATTGTTGGTAAATCAAGAAAACAAAAAAGTGTAGCGAGCAATAAAACTTTTCTTTTGTTTACTGTGCTTTTTAGTAATAACACAAATACTGTCCTTTGTTTATATCAATGGAATCATGTTAATTGATACAGAAACATCTTATTTAAGGGAATAAGGACATCTAGTGGGTTAAATAATTCTATTTGATGTTGAGCGAAAGGGAAGTAATTCGAATTTTGAGGGGGCGTAGGCTTTCACGGTCTGGGTCTAGTTATATCTCATTAGAATTTTAATTATAGCTGGCTATGGAAACTGGCAACGATCTCATCGAAAAGCAGCGAATTTATTTAATGATGTGCATCCGGGTCGCAATCCAATTCCACAACTGTGACAAGGATCGTAAATAAATTTATTCAAACAGGAAGCGTAAATGTCGCTCGAAAAGTGCAGGTAATGACAACACTCCATTGGATATTCTCCGTGTGCAAGAAAATCCAAAAGTTTCTCAAAGTGCGGTTAGAATCAAATATAAGTTTCATGATGAAAATTTTAAAAGTGCCAAGCAACATTTAAATAAAATTGAACTTTTGCAGGAGGCCGACTCCAATAGAAGAATATAGTTTGATGGAGCCACATTCTGCCTTAAGGATTTTGTCAACAGACACCACTGCCGATACTGACGCAAATCCACAATGGGGTACGTTACCGGTATTTGCCATTTATGAGGACTGAAGAAAACCTGGAAAAAACCTCAGTCAGGGAGGACGGTCTTGATGGGAATCGAACTCCAGACCTCCCACTCATAAGACCGCGCCTTTACGCCTCGTCCACCCGTGGCGGTTTACCCAGAGATGACATTATTTCCCACAAGATGGAACTCCAGCTCACTATGGACCTTATGTTCATCAACACTTAAGACTACGAGTGGCCGAGTCGTTTTGACGCGGACTCGTGAGCGGGCGGCATGGGATTCGAATCCCGCCAGGACCGTCCTCCCTGACTGATTTTTTTTTTTCAGGTTTTCCTCAGTCCTTATAAATGGTAAATGCTGGGGAGGTACCCTAAACTTAGGCCTGGAACGTTTTCTTGCAAAAAAAAAAACAACAACAACAACAACAAAAAACAAAGCAAAACAAAACAAACAAACAAAAACCCTTTCCCATTATATCATTTCATCTCATGTATCATCAGCGTCTACCGCCTGTGGTGCCTCAGTAGTAAAAACGGGCCTTAAATACCATAAAACCCCCACTTAGATCAGGTTTTTCCACAGCAATGGATTGGTAAGGTCATATAAAGTGGGCAGCAAGATTCCTTGATTTGTTGCCTTTGGGGTGGGATCATCAGTAGTATATCGAAAAGGATCCAACAACTTAGGTCTGGAGTATCGAATAATGGTATCGGTGCAAAACATTCCTTAAATGATTTCTCTGATCGCCTAGCACATTGTCAAGAAGCTGAGGATTATCAGTTTGAACACAGGATATGACGTTAAGGAAGGACATTTTATTATTTGCTACACTTTTTTATTTTCTATTTACATATAAATCTATTACAATATTACAATAAATGTATTTACAAATATGTTTTCTTGATATGAATGTCAAAATTTTCACCAACTTATGTTGGAAAACAAACATGTATTCTTAAGCGTGCGAAAGCATTAAAAATGGTGAGGGGTGGGAGGAAAATTCGAACTAGAAATAGGATAATTTTACTGATTTGGCAATATTGTAGTGAATAACCTCAGACTTCATTTTTTACTGCAGTTGTAACATGAGTACATCAGAGTTTATGATCTGATCGTCATTCTATTATTTCAACGTGTATTATTGCTGTTATTTTCCTAGAAATACACAGAATAATATATTTTACTTCAATAATATATGTATTGTGCATTTTCCTTTTCTTTTATAATGTCAATATTATCCCTCGCCCGGGAAATTTTGGTGGGAGTGAATTTTTGAGGTAAAATCGTCAGGGGGTGGGGAATATCCCCTGCGATTTCGCATCCTACTCTTAACTCTTAATATTTAAACCAAAGATCGGTTTTTGTTCCTCCTGTAAATATTGAAAACAATGACATTTATCCTTTATGCAAAAGTGTTTCAACAATTTTAAGATTGGAACAAAAAATGTTGATATGCAGAAGTATTGCAATACATTTTGCCACCAGTATATGTTTTAAGTTGGACGTCCTGCGCGTTATTAATATGTAAACTAAAGAATTCTGTTATTTCTAGAACCAGCTAAAGATAGAAAGGGGTACACACGCTAGATATAAAACGAGTAGTTCTTTTATTTTTAATTTAATACATTTTTGGACACGAAACTCATTGATCCGAAAGCCGTTGAAATTACTTAGCGCAGCTAAACAATTAACACTACTCGAAAAACAGTAAAGCTAGTTTGCAATACAATATTTGCGACCTTGTTGATATTTTGTCCACATGTAGAACACAGTCTTGTAGCAGTTTGTTATTCGTGCACCCTACAGCGAAAACTTTCTGCAGGGAAATGTGCGGGACGCGAGCAGAAAGTTGAACCAACGCCCTAGCGCTGGGAGGGTGGGGTTCTGAATGAGCCGAACCATGGACCTCTGGCGAAGGAAGCCACAAGCGGCTGGTTCTCCTTACGGAACTGCGGAGAAGCTCGTCTCTTCCAACTTTCCTTTCAGGAGCGTCGCAAGAAGCGGACAAAAAACAGCAGTCTGCCGGTAGCTGTGTCCTAGATCCGAGCAAGCCTGGCGCTGCGGGAATCGGGGAGAGGGGAGTAGTGCACTGTTGACTGCACATGCACCGCGGGTCCGCCCTTAGACTGCATCCAGGGAAGCTTGCACTCAACGGGAGTCGAAACTGGGGACTGCTGGGTCACCTAGTTACTTGACTAGGGCGTGTGTATGCACCAGCCATCACTGATTTAAACTAAAGGACATGTCGGAAACCTGGGCATAGTTTTCTAGGTGAGGCTTCATCTGGGGTTGTTTCTCATTTTGGAAAGGCGAGTGCCAGTAAATGTTGAAGAACACCAAACGCATTATTTGCTTGATTTGCACCCCATTATATCTTAAAATAAAAGTCTTAGGTAATTTTCTGTTATGGTACCGAACTTAAGAAAACCCCAAAGCATGGATGTCACTATTTGTAGGAGATGATTGACATAATAGTGACGTGTTATAATTAAAACTAATACTCTTTCGCTTTTAAAGATATTTTAAACATTATCGTCATTACAAAGAAGAAAACAGAAGATATGATAACAATTGAATATTCTTTACAGTGTAGATATAATAAAGTAGCAGTATCATTTGAATTTCACTGGGGTTTAGAGGTTAAAACCTAAAATGTAATCAACATTGTTCTTAAACATCCTCCTCAACATCTAAATTGATGTTTTTTTTTTTTTTAAACTAAATTTATAAGGACACCCGAAAGTGAGTTGGGTTTAAAAATATTTTTTCTTTTATGCTTTTAAAAACTCATAATTAATAATTTGATATTGATATTATTTCAAATTTGTGTCTTTAATGTCTGAAATATATAGTAATAGAATATTATTTCATTTTTAGGAACACGTAACTCGAAAACTATTATTGATAAGATGAGAATATTTTAGAAATCATGTGCATTTAAGAGCTCTAAAAACCAGCGAAAAATAAATGATGTTACATGCAGGACGTTCCAATTAAAGATTAATTGAATGAAAAATTTGCATAAAATTAAAATACATATAAGACATTTTTTATTTCGAAATTGAATCCCATAATTATTGTGAACGTTAACCAGGTATGTAAATAAGATGTTATAAGCTTCATGTAAAATTTCCATTATGATAGTAATAGTATTTTAGAAATATATACCGATAAATGGTAGTGTGCAATTTTCATATTTTAAAGTTATATATATTATGTTAAACATAAACACAATCAGAGACGTAACAATGTGTGTACATATTACGAAGGTTCTCTTACATAAAAAATAAAAGTTTCATTAGCCTTCACAGACAGAACTTAAAAACGGCATATTGTCAACCTGAAAATGAAAGGAAACCGTTTTTGCTCTTATATTTGGTTATTCACACTGGAAAGTTCTGAAATAAAATCCTTGTCGGTTTAAGCATCTATGTATACATTTTTGTTTCCTGAAACAACCCAAAACCCTTAGGGCAAATGGAACGAAAATTTGTGGGGGTAATCTTTAGAATAACGAAAAAAATATAGGCTACCTTGAAATTTAAAACGGTTATGCCTTTTCTGTTTCATCTCTTTGGAAGTATGAAAAACCGAAGCTCTGCTCAGTTAAATGGATTAAAGTGCAGAAATATTCTTGCATATTTTAAATGAGAGAGGAAAAAAAAAATATCATGTTTTTCTATCTCAATAAAATGCCATATCTTGTAGATTTTTGGACCTAGAACAGGAAAACGAGATCAATATTTTTTTTTTTGATCCTAAGCTATCTTTAAATTTGGACAAACCTCGCCTATATTAATAACTATTAAAATTCCTCTTTGGGTGTTCAACCAAAATGAAACAAATAGCACAATTACTCTTTAGCACAACTGAAAATGTTAGTTGCTGACTTCATTCCATAAAAACATATTCCATTTTCATAAAATTTTGTATCTGTAGAATTTAGTTTTTTGGAGTTCAAATTATTCCAAATATTTTATCTTTGCTTAGTGGTTTATGATTTTATCCATCTGACTGCTATATATTATAGTAGGCATCGTAATTCTAAGCACTAGAATCAGAATGAAACAGAATGAAGTTATGTTGATAATGGATTGTAGAGAAGTGGGAGGGTTACAATAGTCACGAGCTACAAACTACCCCTATTCTTATACCTGTCCATCATTTCTTATTTACCTACCAGAGGGTTGTGCTTTATTTGTATTAAGCTAGTAATTTAAGTGTACCTAACTTAATGTAAAGTGCTTAAGAATCTCCATGTCTACTTATGAGTTGTCTTTTTTTTTTTTTTTATTAGCGTGGATAAATAGCTCTCTAGAGGACCGGGTTTGATTTTCGGATTCCTTTTCTTAGGAGAGCTGCCTACAATTAAATAATAATATCGTAAATTTATTTATAATTTAAACAATGCAATAAAATATATTTTCAATTAAAATATTCTTTATGCTCTCAAGGCAGATGTTGTTATAATTGAAGTTGATCATTAGCCGCAATTTTCCCTGGGTCGTTGGTTTAGTCGTAAAAAATAATTTTAAACAACATCTGCCCCTCAACTCTCCCAATATTTTATTTTCATACGAAAGCGTTGCATATGCTGCTCTTTGTGTAAAATACAATCTACAAGTTTCTTTGAAATGCCTAAAGCCTGAGAAATTTAACGCACTTTAACTCGTAGTCAGCTAATACCATATAATGAACGCCAGGGTGGCCGAGGTAGTTAAGACGCGGACTCGTGAGCGGGAAGTCAGGGGTTCGATTTCCGCCAGGAACCGCCTTCCTGACTGAGATTTTTTTCCAGGTTTTCTCTTCAGTATGATTTTCCTTTGGAGTTAAATAATTTTTTTTACAAAGTACTTTAACAATATAGAATACTCAATTTTATATAATATCCACAACAGGCCTTCTTTAGAAAGTTGTATACAAATTTAAAACAATGTCTTGTCATTTCAAATGATGTTTAAGATAAAGGTATGAGACCAACGTAAAATATATATATATCCTGCTAATTGCATTGCTACTTATGCTGAGAATATTTCAGACGGCCCTCTAAAGCTAAAGGAATACGGGATGATAATGGGTTAAAGAAAATATTTAACAATTTTGTGGCCGGCAAGTAGAAATGCCATATCTCTGAAGAAGAAGAAGAAGAAGAAGAAGAAGAAGAAGAAGAAGAAGAAGAAGAAGAGGACAACATGTTGATTCAAACTACTTAACAACCGAACACTTGTAGGCACGGAAGGCACTGCTTTTTGGATATAATCTGATGCTAGAAACCATTAAAATTAATACAAATTCAGCGAGGATATTTATTTGTAACATGGGCCGTCGGAGACCGGCTGTTAACTGGGGAAGTGCAGCCATCGCACAGGAAAAAAGGAAGATAGTGACGCTGTTCGTAAAGTTATTTTTTATTTTAGTATTTATATTATTATCAGAATTTTAAAATGATAATGTTATTAAAACTGATAATAATAAGCACCTGTGTTAGAAGAGATGCTGACGATGCCCCTCAGCGGCAACACATTGCCGGCATCTGAATAGAAACTTTCTTTTTTTATCTGTAAGAAAACGGCGGTTCGTAACATTGAGAGATCCTGTCTTTTGTGCAATTTTAACAATTTAGCGAACAGTTTCTCTGCCTGAAACACGGAGGATGCTCGAGGATTTTCCCATTTGAAATTTCGCTGCGCCTCATTTATCTTCTTGGTAGTATGATGGCGCCCATTGTCAGCAAGAGCAACACGCCTTTGGCGAGGAGTCCTAGTCGCTTTCGTCGAATGGCTTCACGAAGCTTTCTGAGCATGTTAACAATAGGAGTCGGCATTTACAGTTTTTCATATATATATATATATATATATATATATATTCTTCAAAACTATATTTATGTAGAAGAGTAATTGACACACGCAATGAAAACACCAAATAACACACGAACGCATAACCACTCCTGACAAAAAGCTGATGACCTGAGATGTTAAAGAGCGTCCATAAATAATAAACTCCTGACAAGTTTCCCTCAAGCAAACTACCTGCTACCTGCACCTGCAATATACGGCCTTGACCATTGGCTTTTTCCATTACACAGTCGCATTCTGCCTTCTCCTAACTCAATAAGCTTACAGTACATACGTGAATATGTTGATGGTATTTTGAAGAAAGTTAACAGTTAATATAAAGAAATTTTGAAAACTGTTATAGACTCTAGGATAAATTAATAAGCCTGGGTAACGCAGGGTAATCCAACCAATAGAAAATATAGCTAATTCCACTAAACCAACAGCAGACAGCAGACAATCAGAAAACATGTTTAGAAACAACAAATGTTCATCCAAAAATAAAACATCTCCCAAAAATACTGAATGTAATGCATTTTATAGCATCATTTTTATTCTAGATATTACTTTTAGTGCAATGGTCAGAAATTTAAAAGTGATTTTGTAGAATATATGTCTTTCGTAATATGCCCAGGCCCCAAACGCCTGACACTGTGGCTCAGGTGGCAGTGTATCCGCTTCCCACCCAGCGGGCGGCGTTCAAATCCCCACTTGCTACAAATTGCGTGGGTGAGGTTTGTTTCAGTCAATTCCCAGTAACTTAGATCCAATGAATTCTGTTCTCGTTTGATTAGTCTTTCACATGAAACATATGCACAGTAGTTGTTGTGCACAGCGCTGTTCCATATCTGCAGGTAATATCCAAGATTGAGGTGCTATTTTCTTTAAATTTAAATGCAACATATTTTTACAGGTATGTTGTAACATTTGTATGAAGCTACATATTAAAATTCGATCAAAATATTAAGGATTGATAATTTTTTTCTTAAACACAACTGTTGATCCTTTCGTGATTTCTTACATCATTTAGGTTTAAGTAGATATGTACAGTTTTAAACGAAGACACGCACGTTAGAGAATGTTTAACAGCACTTGCAATAACTACCAGGTTTTTCGCTCTCAGTTCCTCTTGCACAGATCGGCACTCTCTCGCTCTCTTTCTTTTTTGTGCTAGTAAAAATCGATCTGAGAGGGTGGGCAACACTGGCAACGCCGCACTAGCTGCGCCGAGGTACAAGAGCGTCCCATCCCAGGAATGAAAAATTATCGTTGGTGGGTGAAAAAAACTAGTGTCACTACATTGCCATCCATATATCGACCGAGCAGAAGACGGTGTGGCGTCGCCTGCTTTGGCGGTAGTCAAGCTGGCTGGCTGCCTCGCAGCGTCTTGAGAGGCATCTCGACCGTCCTCCACGTCGCCGTGTCCAGTTTCGGTTGTCCAGCCGAATTTCACCACTTTTAGTTCACCGCCAGCTTTTATCATCCAATTGAATTTTATAAATTATTTTTTTTTTATCACCGGCTGGCTGGCATTTGAAGAACTAATTCGTCCTCAATGTCCCCATGAATGGTTTCCCTTGCAGGTGCTTAAGAATTTACTTACCTGCCCATATTCATTGTCATATCCAGCTTCTGTTTTGAGCTAACGTTCATGATGTACATTTCACCATCAGATATTAGAGAAAAACTCAACTGTTTTTACCTCGTCCAGCCGAATTGACGACATTCAACTCATAATTAGCTAGTTAGTATATGATAAACTATCCATTTGTCCTGAGTTAAATTTCATGACATTCATTTCATCATAGCTGGCTGGCATTTGTACAGTTATTAGCTGTCTCCAAACTTGCAACGTACATTCACTCTGTTGTTCACAGCTGCCATGCCTAGTTTCTGTACTTGAGCTGAATTTCGTGAGCGCACTTCACTTTCAGCCGGAACCCATGACAGCATCCTTTGTCCAGCGAAAATTGTCTCATCATCCACTTGTCGGTAATTGGAGAATTATCTCAGTTATTCTGAACATCACTATGTCCAGAAGCCTTTCCATACTCTTGATGTTTATCTAATCATATACTGGCTAACAATAAAGAAATAACTCACTTGCCCTCAACTTCGCCATGTTTAGTTCATGACACTAATCTCACCATCTGAAGAATGAATAATTCCATCCAGAATTTCAAAGCACACATTTCATTAAAACTGGAGAATTAACTGAGTTACTCACACAAGTCGCTGAACACTGTGTTATTTATTGATGAATAACTGGTGAATTAACATACCTGTCCACACCGCCACATCCTTTGGTAACTAGTTGGCTGAAGAATTAGCTCAGCTGCTGTCAACATTACCGCATTCAGCTGAATTTTGCGACACTCATCACAACATCAGCTGGCTGGTAGGTATCTACTAAATCAATTCAGCCGTCATGAATGTGGCCTCAACTGTACAAAGTCTAAGCTAACTGGCTAGTAGCATGTCTGCAGTCAAGCCATAGCTATTTTCATTACTAAAATTTGTTTTATACCGCCAAATTTATCAGCAGAAAAATCTTGGTAAGTTGCATGGTTTCTCTCTTTAGACAACTCAGGTATTTTCGCTGTCTTCTCCTGTCAAACTTTATAATAATTAGCACATTGCTTTATATCTCATCTTTGCTTAGTGGTACTTTCCCGTTAGAATCAGTTTGATAATTCCGCAAATGTGAACCGAAATGTACCAGAGCGTTTGTGCACTTACTTTTATCTCTTCAGTTTCGTAAGGTCTATTTCAGGAACTGTTCTGAAAATTAGGAAACATTACTCGCTTACCTTCTAAATGTGCATTCATTTTCATTTTGGATAGAATGGATAGAATGAAATTTTCTTGCACTTTTTGCTGCATTAGACCTTATAAGTAGTGGTGTTGGAGAAGTTCGACTGTAAATTTTAACTTTTCTACCTGTCTTAATATTGTACACCGTTTTTGGATCCTAAGTATGGCTTCCTTCGGAAGAGAAGTAAAGCCGTGGGTCCCATGTCGTACATTTACGGCACGAAAAAGAACCTGAAGACTGAAAGCGAGGCCTCTGAGCAAAATTTGTCGCCGTTTCACGCCCTGAATTGAATGGAACGCTGATGACCTGAGATGTTAAAGAATGTCCGTAAATAAACAAATAAAAATCTTTTTTGGAGATCACTCACAACATTATCAAATATTTTCTAATTGTTTAAGGAAGTAGCTCACATTGTAGCAATATGTTCACAATATATGGAAAGCATATTTGCTCAGTAGGCAAAATAGGCTCACAGCATTATTCTAACTTCACAATGTGTGAGAAAGTCACAACGGTCCCAAATCACGAGGTTGTCCCAATTTACTACTTTGAAGAAGCTCACAGTGCTTTATTTGCAGAAGTAGATCCCAATGTTACAAGTTTCGGGAAGTGGGTTGACAACGTTATCTCGTCTCTACAATACTTGAGAAAGTATAGGCTCATAACGTTATAATGCTTATCTCAATTTCACTTGTTTGGAAAGTTATTCCAACTTCAAAATAGTTTAGAAAGGAAGTTCACAAGTTTATACCAAGTTCAAAATGCTAGGGGGAAGGAACATTATCCTAATATCACAGTGATTTCAGAAGTAATTTCATAACTTCCTAATATTTTCACACTTTTGGGGGAAGTGTCAACATTTTTATGGTATCTGGAAAATAGGCTAACACTAAAATATTTTTCATTTTTATACAAGTGGGCTTACAAATTTATTTCAAGGTTTCCACAATTTATGGGAAAATAAGCTCACAGTACTAACTAAACCCCCACAATATTTGAGAAAGCGGAATTCCAGCGTTTACTGAGCTTCATGATGTGTGGAAGGTAGGCTCACAATATCTCAAATTTACTTCTTTTAGAAAAGTAGGCTAAAAATATTAGCGCAACTTCCCAGTATTTGGGAAGTAGGTTTATAATATTATCTCAGTACACAGAGTTTGAGCAAGTAGGTACACACTTCGCAATATTTGGGAAGTAGGTACCTCGTTATTTCAATTTCCACAATGTTTGGGAAGTAGGCCCACATCATTATCTTAACTTCATAGTTTCTGGGAAGCTAGGGTTCACAATGATATCACAGTATCACAAGTTTGGGGAAGTAACCTCAGGTCCAACTTTACTATTTTTGGAGCAATAGACTGATAACATCATGCCAACTTCACAATGTTTGGAAAGCAGGCTCACATCTTTACCTTAACTTTACAGTATTTAGGGAAGTAGGCTCACAATACTTCTCAGCCTCACAATGTTTGAGAAATAATCTTATTAAGTGATTTTAACTTCACAATGTTTAGAAAAGTAGATTCACAGCATTATCTTAACTTCATATATATAGGAAAGTAGGTTAAAACACTATATCAATTTCATAATGTGTGGAAAGTATGCTTACAACGTTATTTTAACTTCACAATGTTTAGGGAAGTAAACTTAAAACACCTTTTCAACTTCATGTTGTTTGAAAAGTAGGCTTACAATGTCATTTTAACTTCAAATAATTAGGAAACAGGCTTAAAACATTATTTCAACTTCATAATGTTCAGGAAGTAGGCTCACAACGATATTTTAATTTCACATATTTAGGAAGTAGGCTTAAAACCATATTTCAACTTCATAATGTTTAGGAGGTAGGCTCACAAAGTTATTTTAACTTCACAATCGGGCATAAAATTCCTAAGTATGGCTTCCTTCGGAAGGGAAGTATAGCGGTGGGTCTCATGTCATAGATGTACGTCACGATAAAGAACCTCAAACCTGAAAGAAGAAGCCTCTGAGCAAAATTTATGGGCCGTTTCATTCCCTGAATTGAATGGGACGCTGATGACCTGAGATGTTAAGGAGTTTCCGTAAATAAACCGAATAATAAACCATTTCAAAATGTTCAGGGAAATAGGCTAAAATATTATTTTAACTTCAAAATATTCGGAAAGTAGATTCACAACGTATTATAAACTTCACAATTTTTGGGGAAGTAGTCCCAAAGCATTATCACAGCTTCACAATGTTTGAGAAGTGGGATAAAATACCGTTTTAACTTCACAATATTTGAGAAGTAGGCTCACAACATTATATTGACTGTAAAATGTTTAGGGAAGTAGGTTTAAAACATCATCTTAACTTCACAACGTAATCTTATCTTCGCAATGTTTAGGGAAGTAGGCTCAAAATACTTATCTTACCTTCCCAATATTAGGGAAGTAAGCTCACAACTATATTTTACCTTCAAATGTTTAGGAAAGTAGGCTGAAATACCACTTTAACTTCACAATATTTTGGCAGTAGGCTCACAAGGTTATATTAACGGCAAAATGTTTAAGGAAGTAGGCTTAAAACATTATAGTATTAACTTGGCAATGCTTGGAAAGTAGGCCCACAACGCTATCTTATCTTTGCAATGTTTAGGGAAGTAGGCCAGTTATCTGAATCTCAACGCCGCACTCCTCAACAGGAAACAAGGAAATAAAAAAACAACAGAACCAAGTGCTAAAAGTGAAAAAGGGGGAAATAGAAAAACAAGAAGAAAGACAGACAGAGACGGAAGATAAAAAAAAAAAGGTTGTAGTGGTCGTTCTAGGCGTCGGAATAGTTTATGCTTTCATTCAGTTTTCATCTCTCGCCTGCTCTAACGAAATATGGGCGGTGGGAAACTTGGTCGGTCATAACTAAACAATAGGAAGAGGGGGGATGGTGGCAGTGAAGTCCTGACCTACCTCAAGAGCAGCGGAGAGAAGGAGAGGGTCTGTGTGTATTGCTCTCCCTGTCTCTCCCGTTCTTCCGTGTTTGCTTATTTGTCTGTAACACGACGAATGTAATCGTTCGAGTTTCTTTCTCTTTCGCATCGTTTTCTTCTTTTACTTCACTGTCTCTTCTTCTTCCCCTTCCTTCGTATGGAACTTTTATTGCTACTGCAACCGTTGCCTTCTTTCATCTTCTCTGCTCTCTACTTGCATTCCGTCACCTCATTATTACCTCTCCTTTCTCCTTCTTTATGACAGCACCTGTTTCTTTGATGTAGCTTATTAAACGATATCACCATTTAGCAATCTACAGTTCGTTTTTCAACCTGAGATCAATCTCAGTCCTTTTTAGGGAACTACCGATTCGAATAGCGGCTCAACTAATAGTGAACTGGAAGTGGGGCCGGATGACTTCCTGCGTACGTATAAGAGCGGAACAATGGGAACATTCTTTGTAGCTTGGAGAAGGGCCAAATCTTATATATAACAGCCAAGCACTGTTCTAGAGATGGAAGTTATTTTTGACAGCAAAACAAGCAGATCAGAAGGGCTTATGCTGGTCCAGACCAGCGTTTGGGATGAAGACTTTCAAGCAAATTCCCCTCACATAAAAACGTGACATCAGATGCTGTTAACAAATCTCGCCAGGTAAATATTCCTAAATATATCGCCCCTGAGCTCTGAAAACTCTTATTCTAATGTTACCAGATAGACGGAAATACGCTATAGATTATCTGCAGTGGGCTGGGCTATAGGATCCTGCATGAGGTTTAGGAGGAACTGGCTATTGCACACTGTGATTACTGGCGCTATTCATAACAATCGGGCTTTCACCTAAAAACTATCCCGCACGAGCGGTGTTTTGATTCTCTGCGGCTGGGCCTGTCGCGGCCGCCCGAGAACGCACCTTAACTTCGCTTCTGAAATTGTGTGTAAAATTTTGCCTCACATATGTTGGAAATGTCGTCCCCTTCGGCTAAACAGGCATTGTATCGGGTAAACACATTCTGATTGGCATGTTTAAATTCTGCCGCTGTAATGTTTCTGATTTCATTTGTATATTTTCCTTTATTTCCTCCAATGAGTGAGGATTGGTTTTATAAACTCTGTCCTTCAGGCAACCTCACAGATAAAAATCACACACTGTTAAATCTGGTGATCGAGAGGGCCACGCGCCAGCACTAATCATTCTATCATCCTTCTTCCGTAATTGTATTCCTAGACTCTGCTGCTGTATTAACAGTTGCTAAACCCTGTTGAAACCACCCATATAATTTCTCTTCTTCTGTAATCTGCTAAAAAACGGGGTTCCTTCTGTACCTTACTGCATCTATTGTCGTCTCGTATAAAATCGAACCGATAATACACCTTGCGCAAACAGCACCCAAACTTCAACTTTTCACCATAAAAAGAGGTTTCTTGTACAGGGTATGATTTTCAGTACAGAGGTAGCGCATGTTTTGATTGTTCACATGGCTGTTCAGGTGAAACCAGGCGTTGTCTGAAAAGAACAGAAGCGGTGGATTCATTAAAGCTTCATCACAAATGGGGGAAAAAAAAACAACAACAAAAAAAAAAACACGCACAATAACGCATTGTTGCCCATTTATAAACAATGGGCAGGTGTATACTTGCATGGTATCAGGTTTAAAATTGTGTTGCATTATTTGCAAAACTCACTGAAACCCCCACTTGTACTAATTTCAGGAGTGATTAAGTTGGCGAACGTTCAATGCTTGCACCAATTTCGTATAGTTTTATCCTCTGTTAAAACTACTTCCGCATGTTTTCTTTATTGTGCACTGATCCAGTAGAACCAAAATTATTCCCAATATAGAGAATTGTTTTCTGGAAGGAGACAATTGACCAGGGAACTGTAAACGAAATTCTACACGAATACTATCAGCTGATTCGTATTTGTGGTAACGTTTACACACGAAAATGCGCTGATCTAGAGTCAACTGTCCCATCTTGGCGAAGTTCAACTACTGCACTGCTTCGAAGCGATGTCCAAGGAAAAGAATGAATCAATGTTCTCATAATTATTTTCCAAGGTACAGAAACTTCGCTAACATGTTAAAAAATTAGGGGAGAGGTAATCTCTAAATGACAGGAAACCGCCACGGATGGCCGAGGTCGTTAAGGCGCGGACTCTTGAGATCTGGGGTTCGATTCTCACAAGGGTCGTCCTCCCTGATTGAGGTGGTTTTTTCAGGTTTTTCTCAGTCCTCATAAATGACAAATACCGGGGAGATACCCTAAGACTTAGGCCTGGAACGTTTCCTTCTTTAAAAAAACTCCGTTCCCAATTTATCATTTCATCTCGTGTATCATCGGTAACCACCGCCTGTGGTGCCTCAATAGTAAAACCGGGCGTTGAACACTATTAAAAGAAAATAAGTAAAAGATAAGAAATGTGCTCCAATCAGGCTGTGTTCTTACGGAAGAAAAGTCAGATAAAATACAGGCATTTTCTAGGCAGAAATTTTGTCATAGTGGCAGCCAATCAAAGAGGGACGGAACAAGAGATACCCGAGAAAAAGCTAAAATTTCAAATTTGTCCATCACAAATGCCGCGGTATACCGAGGTTTGAATTTTCCTCAATGTTAAGAATGACACATGGCTTGTCTTGGATTCTTGAAATGCTCAGAACACACCGCCATTTTTATGACAGACAAAAAGCCCACTCATACTCGAATTATTTCTAAAGGGATTTTAATGTCATTCATCTGACATGCAAGTAGATGATAATGACACAAGTAATACAGAAGTCAAAAGCACTCTCCTAAATGCGAAGCAACAGCCATCGAGCTGTCCTAACTACTTTGTTTTACATTCATGTTAATAAAATCAATGAACTACAATATTTACACGAAAAGTGTCAGTAGAGATCGGTCATAGTAGTGCGATGATGTCATACAGGTCGAATATCTAGCGACCAACGTGCCAGAACAATATAAATACGTTGACAATGCAAGTTTAATACTTCATCGCGTTTCTCACTGGCCCAGAATCGTCATGCAGAATGCCAGTGAATCTATGATTTTCTCCTTAACCTGACTGCAAGGCAGGAATTCAACTACTTGTTGTTAATTCCTTAGTTTCTGTAATTGTCCTAACAGCAAACGAACGGTTAGAGTTAAGAATTCTCCTGGCTGTGCGATAAACATTATGTTGGTTGTTCACAATGAAAATTAGACATACATAATATAAACACAAGAGCTTATTTAATGAAACTATTCAGTTACTTACGTAGGCAGCTGACACAAGTTAATAAACGTCCTAGAATATGGCGCTCTTCTGCTCGGTAACCTTTATCGATAGTTTTGTGTCGCTGCAGTCTCATATGATTCATTTCATCACAAATTGCTAACTTTTCCAGATACTCTGCATTGCTAAACTGTACCATCTTACAAACTGGCGTCATTTGTTTCATAAAGATAAACAAACAGTTGAAACTAAGTACTAAAACATACGCAGTTTATATTTAAAAACACTCCCACCTTTTGTGAAGGTAAACTGTAATGACCAGCATGTTTGACTTGTGCAGTCACTTATTTTTCCTCGCTGCCAACTGTATTTACACACTATACAAACTTCCTACGCTAGTGTAGCGGTCGTTTTGAAACTGGTTTCAACTAAATTTGCATAGCTATAATGCTTAAATTGTAATTAATATCATTTCCGTTTTACATGAACTAATCATAACTTTTTTGCGCATGTCTAAACACTCTATGACCACAGTGATATTAAGATACCGTTGGCTGTATTACCTAAGCGAACCGCAGACTTCAGGAAGCATCATCAAATACACTCACACACACACACACACACACACACACACACACACACACGCACGCACACACGCAATACCCATCTGTCAGCCTCCTCCCTCTCATGGACAAGATTTGGCAGAAATAGACGAGACAGCTAATGACGTCGAAACAGGATCTCATAGTGGCAAGAATCGTGTTCCGAACGCCGTGCTTTTACTGAAGTTGATAATATACAGAAATTTCCTACGCAGATACCGGCAATGTGTTGCCGCTGAGGGGTATCATTTTCACTATCACTTATAACAAAGGTTAATAAGCTTCTTATTCTTATTATTTGAAATGTAGTGTTATTTTATGATTTAATTAAAATATAAACACTAAAATAAAAATACTAACTTTGCGCGTGGCTCATTCTCAGATAACCTCACTGTATTTGATAAGTATGTAGGAAGGTTTACAGAGCTCACTGAAACAACAAAGTTTGGATATAAAGGAGTGCATAAATGACCCTTGTGACTTAATGTGTCAAGGTGTATTTAGACACTCCTACGCTAATCAGTTAATCCATTGGTACTCGTGCCGAGCTCGTTGAGGAAAGTCTCCTCTCACGTTCCATTCCATGTACACCCGACATCGGCGAAAAGTTTGTGCTGATGCACGATAACGCCCTACTCCATGCTGTACGGTGTATTTTGCAGCTACTAGAGTTGGAGGAATTGACCTGTTGAAATCCGGATGTCAGTCCCTTTCAGGATATAGACGTATTTGACTGTATACCCCGATAAGTTTTCTTCTCTCTGGATGAACTTCGAACGGCGTGTTAGTTAATCGGAATGAAATTCAGGACACCTCTTATCTGTGAAAGGACGTGTTGTGTTTGTTTAGTGCAAACGCTTAATAAATGCCAAAACAATTTAACAATACTTTATAATGTGCGCGACAAATGCTATTAAAAAAAAATAAAACTACAACAAATACTGAATTATATGATTGTTCAATACCTCTCAACTAGTTTATTTTTAACCTTTAAATTTATCGCCAAGGGTGGCCGAGGAAGTTAAGGCGCGAACTCGTGAACGGGTGGGGTTCGATTCCTGCCAGGACTGTCCTCGCCTGGGGTTTCTTCCAGTCCTCATAAATGACAAATGCCGGGGAGGTACCCCAAACTTAGGTTCTGGAACATTTTCTTCCTTTAAAAAAGATCCTTTCCCAATTTATCATCTCATTTCATGTATCATCAGTGTCCACCGCCTGTGATGCCTCAGTAATAAAAACGGACGTTAAACACTATTAAAAATCTTTAAAATTTACAGTTTAAAAGTATATTTTGTAATGTGTTTCTTTTTCTCATCATGTGATAAATCATCTGTTCATTCATGAAAGTGAAGTCTGTGGGAAATGCACTGCAATTTCCAAGTACTAATGGGGGATATCCAGACCCAGACAGACGCCCCAAGCGCGACTCGAACCCGTGACCTTTCATATTGCGGATCGCGCGTTACCATGGAAATATCAGTCGCTGTACGCCCGGCCCCCTGGAGTTCGCTCATGTGGTCGTACTTCAGTTTTTCTGTTTGGTACTCGCATTAAAAAACTGAAGACAAGTGGCTAAGTTTAGCATCCTGAAATGTTCGCCACAATTAGAAAATACGTTAAAAACATGTGGCTGTGAGTTTATATCTATATCTGAACAGTGTTCAACTCCCATATTTGCTATTTGCATTATAGAAGGTGCCCACTGGTGAGAAGAGTCGTAAATTCAGGCATAATTAAGGTACTTAACCTTACTTTTTCAGCATACACATTACAAGAAAGGCAGAAGGAGCTAGGAGAATAGCGGCAAGGACAAGCGCTGCTGCTAATGCTGTCCGAGAGATAAATAATCTGTCAGATCAATCGGGTTAAAACAATGTAAAGTCTTGTTAGATAGTAAATAAAAAAAAAAAAAAAAAACAGAAGTAGCTTTTAGGCCACTAATTCGGAGGTCCTGGAGAGACAGAGAGAATATAAACATTATTAAGACATAAAACCAATGCATTGAAAGCAATTTACCTATCTATCACCCCGATATTTATAGCCGAAATCAGATCAAGAAGGGGAAAATGGCGACATAATGCGGTGACGTCATGGCTATACCAACAGCAAGAAATACACAAGATAACAGCTGACAGCAGGAGAAAGCTGAATGAAGACAAATTTCTTAAAGTATATAGTGAAGGGAGGTAGTAGTAGGGTGGTTGTGGACGCGAACACAATGAAAGTGGTTGACGTGAGAGCAATTCTACAGAAATACCGAAAGGAAATGGAAGGTAAATACGATGTCTGACCAAATATATACAACAGGGCAAAAACCAGTAAAAACGAAATCCCAAATAAATTTACATACCTAAACCTAACCCAGGGTGAATTCTAGAAACCGGAGGACTAATGGTTTAACGCTTCCTATTCGTAAGTATACGAATAAATTGACTGAATATGGTGGTAATGGTAAAATTATATAACGGTTGGCAACTCTGAAGAATAAATGAAGAATGTAATGGACAATGCCGCTCGGATTGGAAAAATGAAAGACATACACGCATGGACATGGCAGTGTAGAAATTTACTTTATTAATTACGCGCCGTCAAAGTTTAAAGGTGAGTGCGTGCAACCAAGGATTTCGATGTATTAGTTCAGTAATTTTAATATTATACTTTATATTAAAAATCTATAAACTGAAAGCATACAAATCAATAAAAACGTTTAAAGAAATAAATAATTTAACAATGACATATTTAACGAAAGCCTGGCGAGCGTTTGATGCCGCAACTCAATTCTTCTTTATATATTTACTTTTTTGTTTTATTTACGGACGCTCTTTAACATCTCAGGTCATCAGCGTCCCATGCAATTCAGAACTCAGAGGTCTCCTCTTTCAGACGTGAGGTTCTTTTACTTGCCGTAAATCTATAACACCGGATCCAAGCTTTGCTTCCCTCCCGAGGATTTTTCCTCCCGAAAATATCCATCGATTTGGCCGAGATTGAACCCATGATCTTGGGTCTACAAGGCCAGTATGGCTACCACTAGACCATAAAAAGGGTTGATTATGTTTCGGTGGCAGTTTAAAAGACAAGTTAACGCCATCCTTTCAAGACTAACGAGCTTGGTTCGATATACTGACATGGGCACGGAAAACTTGAGCTTAATGGAATTATTTTTACTAAAATTACTCAAAGTCGCTGTTGGCAGTGTTTTTTTTTTCAATCCTTTAATATGAACTTGCCCAAAATAAAAATTAAACATGTAGGTATTTATATTATCATCGCCTGTTGGGCATATTGGGGAGGAGGTAGGGAATCTCAGGCCCCTCTGACCCTTAGCAGTCGGCGCCTATTGCTTACACTCGTATAATCTTCACTGGGTAAAGTGTTCAGCAACATGCTAGCATATCATGATCAAAATATATAAAATATATAGCCCATACTGCAAAGAGGGCACCAGTTTAATATAAATAAATTTCGGAAAATGAATATGAATTTATTTTTAGAGATAAAAGGTACAAAATGTAATATTGAAAATGATGAAATTGCGTATAAAATTATAGGTAGAATACAAATTACAAATTCAGATTTTTTTTAAAAAAATTAGGATATAAATGATAGCAGCTCTGCTTTATACAGACAATTAACTTCAATAGCAGACACTAAGGATAGGAAGATAACATACAAAGAGCAATCTAGTTATTAAATAAGGTAGATAAAATTTTTAATTCTGGGCAAAAATATATCTTGAGCAAAATAATACTAAATGAGAATTGGCAGAGCAAGTAAAACATGTTAATAATTTAGAACATAAAAGAAAGCATGTGAACAGTAAAAGTAACTGGATAAGTAGAAATAACATATCTCTTAGACGGAAAGTAAGAACACAACCATTTTGAAATTTTACAAGAGTAGCAGCACTCTTGTGCTGTCAGAAACACTGATAAAAGAGAGTATTAATAATAGAAATGCGATTCTTCTTCTCATTTGACACTACAGCCCGGGGTGAGCCTTGGCCCCCGCAGCGACCTCCTCTACCTCCGTCTTACGACTTCATTGATAGAGGGCAGTGTTAAGGGGGCATGTGATCAGCATGCCGGTACCCGCAGGTCGCCTATCATGCGGCTTTCGAGATAGAAGAACGTCACCTCTCTATCAGGCAGCTGGCCAATTGCCCTCATGAAGCTGGATGAACCCATTCCACACTTCCCTAACTTAGAAAAGTTGTTAAATAGGTACCGGGAATCGAACCGGGCCTATTGGCTAAGCAGTCATAAATGTGATTTACATAACTGGTTATGAATTATAAGATAGAAACAGAAAGGAAAGAATTATATACACACGAGGGTAGGTCCGTCAGTTTCCGACCTAATCTTTTCTAGGTATGATAGACAAAACTACATTATTTCACTTTTGAATATAGCCACTCTTTATTACAATATGCTTCTCACATCTTTGAATTAACATTTTAACCCCCCCCCCAAAGTAACCAAAAGTCTTGTCTGCAAAAGGGGCACAAACAGCATTCATCACTTCTTTCTCACACTTAAATTTCCTTCCTCGAAGGACCTTTTTGAATTTTGAGAAGAGGAAATAGTTAGTCACTAGGAGGTAGATCAGAGTGTAGGTTGTGTGATCGATCTCATTGAAGCCACATTTCTTCACAGCTTTCTTTGCAACAAGAACTGTGCACAGGTGCGTTGTCGTGAAGAAGGTGCACACCACTACTCAGTTTTCTTCCCCTTTTCTCTTTGATGGAATCACGTAGTCTGTGCAGTAGGCCAGCATAGTACTCCCCACTTACTGTCGTGTTCCTCTTCTTGAAGCCAATGAAGAGTATTCTTTTACAGTGCCAAAAGATTGTGGCTATGTTCTTCTTGGTTGACTGAGTGACCTTGGCCTTTAGAGGCAGTGTTTCGCCAGGTTTACCCCACTCCATTGATTCTCTTTTGGACAAGGTATCATAGTAGAGGACCATAGTTTCAGCCCCTGTAACAATGGTTTGCAGAACTTCTCTCTCGTTGCCACGGCAGAGCTCCAAAAATGCCTGACAACAGACTCGTTGCTGCTTTTGGACTGAGGAAAGAAGTCTAGGGGTGCATCTTGCTCTAACCTTATTCATGTTTAAATGTTCATGAATAATTCGAAGGACTGTTGTTTTAGAAATGCCCAACTTTGCTGCTATTTCTGTAAATATGAGCCGCCGATCTTTCATAATTTCTCCTTCCACAAGAGCGATGTTTTCAGGAGTGGGCACCTCCAAGGGCCGACCTGCACGCTCTTCATCTTCAATGCTTTCTTGATGTATTCGAAAAATTTGGGGCATTCTTTACGGTAGAATGTGAGGGGGATGCTTCCCCATATACACCGTACAATCGCTGTTTAAGTTCATTTGGAGTAACTCCTTCTTTTGTGAAGAACTGAATAACAGCTCGATTCTCCATTTTGAACATGTCAACATCTTCTATACATAGCCTTCTTTATGCAACTATATCTGAACAACTGAACGCAGCGGAGCGGAACTTACAGTTGCAATTATTTACTTAAGAGATAAGGTATGACACCAGATAAGGGTTTTTGAAGGCGATAATCCTTATCGGCGAGGCCGGAAACTTATGAACCTACCCTCGTAGGTAGGTACTTAAATATATAATAAAGAACTGAAATGAAAGAACAATATAAACAAAAACGCAAAACGTTTGTAGGTGCACAGAATGGATCAGACAGAATACCAAAAATTGCTAATTTCGGTAGCTGCGGGAACCGAAAGAGACTTAACAATCTAATTTCCGTAATAGGGGGAGAAGAAAAAGTAAAATGTATAAATTTTTATCAAGAGAACCTCAATTATTTTTAAGTTATATTTAATTAAGATTAAAAAGTAAAACTTAAATACGTTTTCTACAACATAAGAATATTTAATAATAAATTTGAAGTTAGGAGTTGTAGTTTATGATAAATTAGATTTCAGTTGGCAGATTTCGGTTAACAGAGGTTTTACTGTACAAAATGAAACATGTAGTGTATGCTGCTATACGCGAACCTCTAAAAGAGAACAAGTCCTCGAGGTGTTAATTGTAGTATTAATAGTCCTGTCGTCAAGTGAAAAAAACGCCCCAGAAATATCAGAATAGTGTCTGCCTGCAGCTTTAATCTTTATAGTTATCATAACTGGGTAGTTTTAAGTAGTGAAACAGGACTCTTTTGTATATTTTTATCATCATGTAAATACAGTTTTGGAGGAGCTCTGTAAGTAATAAATGTGGGTTCTGATTTTTAAAGCCCCTCATTCATAACGAACCGAATGTTTACATTGTTACGAGGGGTTTGAAACTGACCCCTTTTCTCTTTTTATAATCGTAGAGTGAGAAATGTTGTGCTTTATACTTCACGGGCAACTAGTTGTCAATAACTAAACTGTAAGTATGGTTATGGCTGCGTGGAGTTTCATGACAACACGAGGTCTGACCTTGTATGTGTGTCTGTGTGAATGTAGGTGTTCAAGTCTAGACTGATTGATCCGCGATGCGCAAACCTGCGCATGTCCAACAGTTGGCCTGCAGTAGGCAGCTATGGCTGGTTTCCTCTCTCTTTCCTGTGAGCTCTGAACCTATGGGACACGGGTTCGCCTGTTCCTTACCGGAACCGGGAGGGGCGCGTACCCCCAAATTAAAGTGGAGTATAAAATACACGTGTCTGTTTTTTGGTTATCAAGGGCCATTCTTTCAGGGTAGATACGAGCGATTTCATTTGAATTCGGGAGGAAATTGAAAACAATTGTCAACGTAATTTTTTTTAAAGTGTTAATATAGTTTTATACTATTAAAACATGCAACATAAACGCTTTTGTGTTAAATCTGAGGTCAAATAGTTTTCCGGCCAAAATTCCCAAAAATTACAGCATTTTATATAGGCATACATATATTTCGAACCGCTTAAACCATGAGTGGTGGCCGAGATCGTTAAGGCGCGAACTTATGAGCAGGAGGCCTGGGGTTCGATGTCCATCAGGGACATGTCCGACTTCCCTGATTTTTACAGATTTTCCGCAGTCCTCATAAATGGAGAATGCCGGGGAGTACCCTAAATTTAGGCGTGGAACGCTTCCTTCCTTTAAAAAAAATCTTTTCCAATTTCATCTCATGTCTCATCAGTGTCTACCGCCTGTGATGCCTCAGTAATTAAAAGGGTGTTAAACACTATTAAAATGCTTAATATAGAAATCTGAATAATATATGATCTTAGAATAAAAAAAGAACTCTATCTATGAAAGGTAATTTTACAGGACAGCGTATAAAGTTTATACGGATTATAATTGAAATCGAGAATAAATATTTAGTTCCTTTTGTTTGTTGTATGTTGCCATCACTGACTACAGTGTTTCAATAACACAGAGCTAAATGATGCGTATATATTAAATATAAATATATATTACTTAACACTGAACAAATTGTTCAATATAGCCTTCGTTGGTTTTATCCGTTTGTTTTCTCTATCAAAGTTGTATTTTAGAAAAAAATGAAATATTAATTAGTTGCAAAGGACAAATAAAACCTTCGGTTTAAAATAATCTTCCTGAAATTTAGTTTAGTTTATTCACAGTTGCTCACATTTTATCACTTATGTAACATTTGTTTATTCTGGCATTTTGGCCTTTTGTTTACACATATTTGACATTACCAACTTTATATCCCTCCCCCCCTTTATTTCTTGATAGATCGCCTCAGAGAAGAAACACCACCTCACGTAATTCAACTTATAAAAATTGCTTGACATATTATTCAATGGATAATGAACCCAAATGGGCTATAATTTAATTTAATTTCTCTTATACAGTGCGATCAATGATTTACCCTGCAGCACGAGATTTTTCCTATGAGTGAGTCACCATTCCCTGTAACAAGTCTGCTTCTTTACTTGTTTAACTTGTTGATTTTCGCAGTCGTAGCGCAGCTGTTCCCGGGTGTGTGTTGTTTTGCTCGTTTCTTAATTCGGCAGAAAGTGTATTATGCCTCGTTGTTTACAACAGCATATTGCATCTTTATGTCTGACTCATATATGCTAACTCGGTGCTGAAAGAATTACAGGACTTTTTTTTTACCATAAAGTTGATTCTGTTATTTATTTTAATACCATAATCCCCTTTTTCAGAGAATTAACCGACATGGAGCGTGATCATGCATTTTTTCAACAGGACTCTGCCACTGCTCACATTGCGAATCATTTCATGAGAGCAATTAACACTTTGTTCCCACAAGACAGAGTTCTTAGTAGGAATTCGTCCCCCGATTTAACAGCCTGCGGTTATTATCTCTGCGATATATTAAAAAATATCACGTACAAGACAAACCCGCACACCGTACAAGAACTCAAAAGATAATATTTGTGAGGAAATTATACGAATTTCTCAAAATGAATTACAGCAAGACATGAATAATTTCCTAAAGAGATACCAAAAATGTCTCGAGAACGAAGACGAGCCTCTTTAATTTGTTTGTCTATTATATGGTCTGTTTTTTTTCCCCTCCCGTTAATAACCGAGACCTGGCTGGCCGACTAATCGGCTAAAGAGCGGCGCGTTCGCTCATAGGCAAAACACTCCGAGGGATAACAAAACTGATCGCAGGGTATTGTATTTGTTTCGTGTTTCATATGAGTTTTGAAATATTAAATGAAACGACAATAAAATATATTAGTACTTTTATTCCATACTTTTCAGATTGTTGCTAGCGATTTTTCCAGCATGTTTTAAAGCTTTTATTTTAAATCGTTTATTGTCTTAATATTCGGTATCTGGTTATCACACAGCGAGCACTCGCAAGTCAAAGTAGCACAACTGACTTCTTGTTCCGTCTAGCATGAACGTAACTGGGGACACAACTAACAGACTCTCGTATTCCAAATATAATTTTATTTTTGATAGCTCATTTTGGTTTACTTTTTTTTTGTCAAAAAGAGAACAATCAGCCGACATTTTTGTTTTATCTGTTTTCCGTAGGGAAGTTAGTCAAACATTAATTAATTAATTTATACCCTGTTGAAAATTAAATGAAACATGGTACACATTTATAGAATGAACGCTATCAGCTATAATATCAACACTATAATTTAATTCCCAATATGTTGCGTTTTCTCCCACTATAAAAAGATCACAAGCCGTTGAATATGCGCCTAGTGATGGACTTTGTTTTTTCACACTGTGAAATTTATGTGATTATAGCAATAGAAATAAAAAAATTAAAATATTATACGCTATATTTTCCTCAAGGGAATTGGAATTCCATTTTTAAAAAAATTAGAAAACTTTCAAAAGTGTAAATACCATTGATTTCACTGTAAGTTAACCCTTATATATATATATATATATATATATATATATATATATATATATTTACGTCACATTTTTGCAGAGATCTCATTAGAGACTCATTTTATTATTTAAGCGCTAAGTAATTAAATTTAATTTCTTCTGTCATGCTTTTCAAATACAGAGTCTCTCATGCACGAGTTGGCCAGTCGCGCTGCGGCCGCCAGAACAATGGGATAAAGTATCCAGGCAACTGAAACCACTAGCTTTGTAATATTTCAAGTTATCATAAATACAATTACAAGTACAATGAAAATAAGCACAGGAAATGTTGGAAATGTCTACCTCCTGCACCAACACAACTCTAGCACCATTTTAGGAATTTTTCTTTTCTTTTATTTAAGATAAACATTAAAATTGGTCACTAACTCATTTCAAGTTTTTCTTTTCTACTTAAATTTGCGATTATTTGATTTACAATTTCTGTTTCCATTTATATTTATTAGAGTTCATCTTCGAAGTGTGCGTTGAGCACTAAAAAGGGTACTAGATGATTCCAAAACAATTCAAGTGTTTAATACTGCACACAATACTATTTTAACAGACCAAAGATGAATTTGGAACCCAGCCGTAACAAGAATACGAGCTAGGCATTGTTTATCATATACAGGGGCTTTCCAAAGTAAGATATAATTTCAATAAACATTTGATGACAAGTTTTTTTTAGAGCGTCAGTCCTTATATTGCTTTTTTAAATTAAAACAGACGCGTATCTTACTACGGCAATACAACAATTGAAACATTCGGGTCACGACCTTTCGGGCTGACGCTCCCTGTCTTCCTGAATGCACGGAACCGCGAACTTCTCTCATCTGACTTTAGCGAGTAATTTTTCCTTCTAGGGACTGCTCCACACGTAAGGCCGTCGATTGGTTTAATCTGATATCGATCGTGATGAACGGGAATGATAAAGATCCGCAGCTATGATTGTCACGTAAGTTATTACAAACATTAAAAAGGTACATTTACTCCCATTATCAAGCTGGAACTGCCTCCCTTCATCATCCATGCATTTTTGGCATCGGTTTATGAAATTAACCATTATCCTCCGCATTTCCCTCTGAGAAAAGAAAGACATTTCTTCACGAATGTTTATTTTTCAGTTCATCTAATGTGTGGATTTGTGTTGTACACTTTTTCATTTGACCCCCCCCCCCAGGGATAAAACTCGCAGTGTTAAATCGAGGGTCATATGTTGTTAGTGATAACTCTATCGTCAAACGTTTCATGAATTGCATGCAAGGAGACATGAGCTGTATGTGCCGTTGCAGAGTTCTGTAGTCGCGAACCTAGTTCCCTCACAGTTATTTTACAGAAAAAGGGTTGCTAAATATTCTGCACATATCTATCACTATTAATTGTTTCTTAAAAAGAGGGGGGCTAATTATTCTCTCGCCGCTAATGGCGCACCACCCTCCTATCTTTTGATCATGCATGGGTTCATCGTGAAGCAGGTTAGGGTTTTCTGAACTCCAATATCGGTTATTTTGTGAATTAACATACCCACGTAGATGGAACCAGGATTCGTCAGTAAAGAAAATTAGATTAGGGCCAATTTCTCCGTCATGCCCACTGTTCCATTCACAAACTCCACTGGATGCAGGGTCACCCGATTTAAGTTCTTGCACTACAGTAATTTTATAGGGTTTTAATTTCAGTAGTTTTGTAGCCTTCGAACAGAGATATGGGAAATTCCCGCTTGCTGAAAAGGGCGTGGAAGTGATTTTTAGGGAAACGTTTCAGAGATACTCAATGTCATCTAACGTTTCTTCTGTGAGTACTGTACATAACTGTGTACGCTTTTTACCGAAAATACTTCCCGTTTCAGGAAATTTATTTATTCATTAGTGAATCGAACTTGCTGCATTGTCACACAACACACAAAAACAACGGACGTTCCTACAGTCAAATTCCTACTGAACGTTCCTTCGGCTCCTCGATCAACTTTCAAGAGAGGGAACGAGACGAAAAGTGCAGCGCTCGGTCACTGCGGTCAGCTGCACTGGAGCGGTTCCGCGAAGGAAAAATCACCCATTATATACTCCAGGGGCTTTCCTAAGAGTTATCTAATATGAGAGCTTTATTAGTTAGGATGCGATTAGTAATGGTGCAAGTACTTGTGACCCAGGCATCTAGTTTATCCACCAATATATGGGAGTTAATTTATGCATAAAACTCGCTCTTTCATAGGACATTATTTGGAAATAAAGAACTAGACTTGAATAATTTGCGTCACGGGCGAGATTCCCACCACGTATCTTCACTCTTTCGGGTTGACGATATACCACCCGAGCTAGTGTCCGCCTCAAAGCACGCCTCACGAACCTCTCTTATCTGATGCTATATACCCCGAAAATCTCCCAAAGTTTTTTTTTTTTTCTATATGAGAATTTTTCAAGCCTGATTATTCATTTCCAATTTATTTCCTACACACGGAAAGAACTATTTCCACATAGAGATCTAAAAACATATATGGTGATAGAAAAATACTCACAACAGTAGTGTAGACATAATCACCGACTTACAAGATTTAGGCCTAAGGCCTGTTCCGGATCCTGGCGAATGTATTATACATTTGAATTTGGGTACACTTAGCATTTACAAATGTCAGAAGAGGCATACATTATTCTATCAATTGTATTTGAAATATGTACATATAAAAGGTATTTAACTGATTTATAGAATTTAGTTTACCCCGGCCTCTTTCGCGAACGCCCTACTCACAAAATAAAATGAGATTTTTAACACCTGTGATAAACAACTATTATTTGCATCGACATTTTCATGGAATTGTTCAACATTTAAGTTCAGGGAAATGAAAAATGTATTTGAAGTACTAGATATTCAAGAATATAGACTTAAGATATTCTCTTTCAGTTTAGGTGAAACAATTTTCCTTTAAAGATGGTCAATGACGTCACAGTTTTCACAACATTGTTCAGGAATCAGCATTCTTGGAACCCGCCGAGCACAAGCACTTCTCATATGCAAGCTTTCAGTTATTAACTTGCGGTTGGCACCCAAGGTATTTAATGTTATTCGACGATCCGCTCTCAAAATGATAGCAGCGGTATTAATGTCTTCTTTCGTTAGGATCGATCCTGATAGTATAGTGGTAATATACTTGCCTCCTAAACCAGATTGCGGGTTTCAATTCCGGCCAGGAACGATGAATTTTTTTGGGGGGAGTAAAAATCGTAAATATGGCTTCCTTCAGAAGGGAAGTAAAGCCATGGGTCCTATATCGTAGATTTACGGCATGTAAAAGAACTTCTAGTCTGAAAGAAGAGATACCTGAGCAAAATTTCACGTTTCACGTCCTGAATTGAATGGGACATTGATGAACTGAGACGTTAAAGAACGTCCGCAAATAAACTAAAATATCATTTTCCGTTAGAGCACAAACAGGAGCGTTCCTTTTAAATTGATTGCTTCCCCTCTTGAAACGTTTTATCCTCGAGCTGTGTTATAAGGAAGAACAAACTCTCATAGATCTCCTATAACGTTGCAAAGGCCTCAGCTGAAAATTTGTTGATATAAAAACAGAATTTCAGAGCAGCATATTGTTCGTCCCGTGTCATCTTCCGTTTGTTATAGGCGGAATTGAACATGTCTCAACTTGTACAACTCTCATAGGCTGGAACTGGAAGTGACAACAATAAAACTAGTACCACTTGCACAACTCGCATTAAGATAACAAAATATTGTAAATTTAAATTTTAACGCGAGAAATTATAACTTTTTTTAGATTGTATTTTAATTATGGTTGCTTTTAAAAAACCGGTATATCCATAGAGGGTTCTTATTCTCTAGAAACTTGTATGTTAATAAAAAATATTGTGTTGATGAAGGTAGATAAACGTAAAATTTATTTTAGCGTGTTATTATAGGCAGATCTATGGGCGTTAGGCCTTCTTTTCCACTCTATCAATCTTTTTTTTTTAAAATAGTAGTGTTTAACGCCCGTTTTAACTACTGAGGCATCACAGGCTGTGGCCACCGATGTTAAATGAGATGAAATGATAAATTGGGAGAGGATTTTTTTAAAAGGAAGGGAGCATCCCAGACTTAAGTTTAGGGTACCTGCTCGGCATTTGCCATTTATGAAGACCGAGGAAAACCTGAAAAATAAAACCCTCAGTCAGGGAAGACGGTCCTGGTGGAAATCGAACTCGCTTATGAGTTCGCGCCCTAACGACCTCAGTCACTCTTGGCAGTCTCTACCAATTTAATAATAATTACACTAAGTTTCAGTAACAGTAACATAATGATAACATAAACACCTATAAACACATAAACCCATGTAAAACACGAAAGGAATAAATAAATGCGTGCTAATACCTAAACGTGAACAATGAAAACTAATAATGAAAAATATTAAATTAAGAAGAAGAAAAATCAAAAGAACAACAATATTAGAACTGCAGTAACAATAACAAATCATACACAAACACATACAGGATAACGGTTTTCAGAACTTTTTGGTGGGACACTCGTATAGAATCAAATACTTTTTTTTTTTTTTTTTTTTTTTTTTTTAAGGAACAAGTGGCACAATGCAATTTACTAAACTGAACTTATTTTTTAAAAAGCACATTTTTTTAAGTGGGCTCCATGATAACGAACACTTCGTGTAATCGGCTCTAGAAGTTCACCATAACTCACTGCAATAAAACATGATCAATGTCCCTAATTTAACTGCATAATGATCCGTGGCCTGTCGTAGTTTACTTTACTTCATCAGCAAATCGAGAAATTATGCGTCCAGGAAACAGGATTCGCAGAGTGTTGATTGTTTCACGAGCGGCGTGAGCTGTGACGCTATCCTGCTGGAACCAAAACTCAGTTTAATCATTATAATCCATTTGAAAATCCAGTGTTGCCAGCATTTCTATCATTAAACTCTATCCTAAATCTTCTCTGAACGTAGGAGATTGACTTAGATTCAATAAATCTTGTAATACGAATACACATTTTTCAACCGTCCAATTACCATACTTTTGTTTACTAAACGGACAGAATAAATTGCAGGTTTGGAATGTTTACACAGCAACCAATACGTAACTATAACGCTAAATCGCTAGAATTAGCAGCGTTCTGAAAACCGTTATATTTCTTTGGATCGCTAGTAATTTTTAAAAAATAAGTACGGATTAATAAGTTGCATTGTGCTAATTGTTCCTTGAAAAATTATTTTTTATTTAATTCTATACGAATGCACTATAAGGAGGTATATATTCCATTGGGTGAACATATATAAACCAATGTAAATCATGTGAATGGAAATAAATGTACTAGTAAAACATATAAAATTAAAAATATCAACAATACTGCGAAGAAGACAGAAAGATTTATAATGTAATAACAATAAGAGATTGAATAATTCTACAGCACGATAAAACAAATAAATATATGTATTGTAACGTAAGTAATCCAAAGCTAGGGTAATCCATTATTTGTGATCATTAAACAATTTCTTATGGACTGTTCCTAAAGTAGTTATGGACTGTTCCTAAAGTAGGGCAGGCTGACCTCCCGTGGCAATGCATGCTTTATGGTTTTATGTACTAAACAATGCCGTGCTATCTATCACATGCTATGAGAATGAGCTAATTACTACCAGGGTCACTGCGAAAGAGCACTGTTGCCAATAATTTGCGAATTACGTAATATATAATTGCTTTGAGACGCGCTGGTAAACAAGTCAAACTTTTTTTTTAACTCGCATAGAAAAAACACGAGTCTTGAAGGTGCAGTTATGAGAATAGAAAAGAATATTTAGATTTTAAAACAGTAGATTCGGGTAATTTCCAATAAAATCTTAGTTTCTGTTTGTTTACCAACGAAAAGAGGGGTTTTGCAAGTCGTGGTGCTGTAAAGCACACCCACGTTCAAGAAAAGCGTTCGGAAAAGCAACCGGTTGGTTACCCCGAGCGCGTCCTCGCTGCAGCGCGAAGCTGAAAGCAATGCAGACGAATGGGGAAGCTGAGAAAGTAGGTCAAACGTGTGATAGCTCGTTTTTAACGCTCGGCTGGGTAATGTTCAAATTTACAACAAATCCTCGCTCTTCGCGACGAATCCTACCAAGCTCAGGGCGATCAACCGTTAGAATAAAGCTAATAAATACACCCCCACGGTGCAAGGACAACAGCTTTCCGGTATTCGAAATGTCGTTCACTGAGCTACCGTGACAATCTCTTCTCTCCTGTTATTCTCTGTTACGTTCTAGGGTACAAGTTTTCGACACAATCCTGTTTATACACTGAATGGGATGCTGCCTGTGCCTCAGGAGTAATAAGGGGCGTTAAACACCATTAAAAATGAACGAGATTTTATTTATCAAAATCCACTACTGGCGAAAGTATTCTAACGTCACCATCAAGGCTATACTGTGGAAGCTATGACCTTCAACAAGCAAACATTCAGAATCTGTTCTTGAATGAAATCAGTCTCAAAATGAGAAATATCCAATAAAAGAATAACCATACTTCTTTTTAACAGCATACCTTTACTCATTCTCATAATTTTGATTATGTTTCTGTAGTTCCCGTTGGTTGCAATGTACCTGTACCAGTATGCTGAAAAAAGAAAGAAGAAGAAGAAAAAAAAGACAGGTCCTTTAGAATTTCCTCCGCAGCCTTCGCCACTGCTTCTGATGATGGAAAGTGCCTCCCACGAAGATATTTTTGCAATTTGAGGAAAAAGTAAATGTCATACGGGACAAAATGTGGATTACATGCAGGGCGACAGACACAGGTACATTAATTTTTATGAGATATTCGGCAACAACGTTGGCAATGTGCGGCCGTGCATTATCGTGTTGCAGCATCCAACTTGTTGCTCGGAAATGTGATCTTTTGCATGTGATATGGCCTACCCCAGTTCTCACAACATCTCTGTAGTATTGCTCAATTATGATTGTTTGTGTAGGTACGACATGCTGGTAAACAATTCCTTTGACTGTCGAAAAATGATGTGACCAATACTTTCCCAGTTATTTGTTATCAAAATCGAAATGATATAGCCAAGTTTCATCAGCAGTAATTACCTTTGAAAGAAAATCTGCATCATCTTCAACAGCATGCAAACCTGCTGCAAACGTCCTTTTGTTGGGAATCAGCAGTCTTGGAACCCACCGTGCACAAACACCTCTCATGTGCAAGTTTCCAGTTACCAACTTGTGAGTGGCACCCAGTGTTCTTAATGTTATTCGACGGTCTTCTGTCACAATGACAGAGGCGGAATTAATGCCTTTTTCCGTTAGAGCACAAACTAGGGAGTTGATTGCCTCACCTCTTGAAACATTTTATCTAAACCATCTTTAAGCTGTGCTAAACGGAAGAATAAACTCTCCATAGATGTCCTGTAACATTGCATAGGCCTCATCTGAAGATGCGTTGAGCAAAATCAGAATTTCAGAGCAGAATACTTTTCGTCCCGTGTCATCTCCCTTTTGTTGTAGGCGGAACTGAACATGTCTCAACCTGCACACATTTCCCAGGCGGGAACTAGAAGTGACAACAATGTAACTAGTACCACGTGTATAACTTCCATTAGGTAACAAAATGTGTAAAATTAAATTTTAACGCTAAAATTTATGCCGGTAAAAAAATCATTTATGGGGTATGTTTACTTACTTTATAAGCCATGCTTTGAGTATTATAGTGGATAATCTGTGAATGTAAAATTGGCAATTAAATTATCTTTTCTTAAATATTAATATTTTAAAATATATATTAATTTTGGCATTATTTAGAGTTAACAAGGGATATTTACTGCAATAAATTTGTTTTAGATTCATTTTATTGGCTGTTTCACTCATGTGACATCATCTTAAAATCAAACATTGAAAATAAATAAATAAATAAATAAATTTTGATCAATCTCAGCCGGATTACGGAGCGAAATTATCGAAAAAATATCAAATTCGTTTTATCACCCGACGTGCATTTGTCTTGTAGTCAGTGTAGTAAACTCTATACCTTCAATATATAATTCCTGAACAAACATCACTGATCATTTTTGCTAGAGGTGGTGGGGAGCTATTGATAGCAACAAAAGCATGCACAACCAACAATCATAACGCAAAATGGAGGGTTCGTCAAAGAGTTTTGGTGGTGGGTCAAATGTGCATCATTAGGAATTTCAAGTCACAGAACACAAAGAAAATTATACACAACTGTATGTTATCTTTTTTTTTTTCTCGGTTGGAATTAGAAAATCGAACGGTAGTGATTGTATAGTTGACTTTTGTCCATTTTAGTCTCACAGTTTCTGAATATATATATATATATATATATATCTCACATTTATTGTAATTCTATTCATAAATCCGTATTTTGGTCTTCTCTATTGACATTATTGACAATTAACATTCTTCTGTCGCAAGATTGCTGGAAAAGGAAGTACAAATATACAATTATTACAATTTTGTAAGCCAAGTTTAGAGGAAATATTTTAAATGCTTATTTTATTCGAATAATAGTCCTAATAAATATCACTCGAGGGTCTGGGGTAATCTCAGAACCTCTCGTGATATTACGTGTGATGAATACTTTATACCAACACTTTCCCTATTTCAAATCACTGTGCAATACAACAAATTATTATAATGTATAAAATAATAATTAATATTAATATAGTGGCGCAAGTGCTACTAACGCTTCTAATACATTTGTACCAAACAAAGGTCTAAGTCAACAATTGCACAAAAGGTGCATTCTGTTTGCGTGATATTCCCCGCTGTGTTAAATTAGGCGTTTCTGTTTGAATCATGTACAATTCATACGTTTTTTGAATCTGACATTTTGAAACGTGCATTCTATAATTTGAATTTTACCTTCCCAGTTCGTGAGAAAAATTAAGCTATATGTTAACATCAATTTTGGAAAAATTTCAGAAACTTTCCGATTCATTAACAGTTTGAAACTAAAAGAATGTCATCGTATGAGTCGGTAATATATATATATATATATATATATATATATAAACTTTGGTTCAAACAAACAAAAAATTACCAAAAAAATTTGCATGACTTACGCTTGGACCTAACAAACTCACCTATTTGTACATTAGCATTTTGCCCAATAACATCATGTGACGTAGAATGAAAAAAATTTAGTCTTGAAAAATATGTTTGCATAGCATACGAAATATTACAGCAGGTGTCTTAATTTTATCAAATGATACGACAGTGTGTAGTATCATTTCGAGAAATTGATACTCGGGTTGGACGAAATGCTCGATTATGAGATCAGTGAATTGAGCTAGGACAAACACACAAACGTGAAGGATCCCAAATGCCCCGTCAGACAACCGAAGGAGAAGACGTCAATTCCGCATGAACATTATGAACACGCACAATGAGTGTGAATGACCAACAGTGTATAATTAGAAAACGAATTAAAAAGAAATGCTTTTTATTAATTAGTTGATTAAATGGTTTGATAAAAATTCAGTTTTGCATATTTCAAAATTATTTGTGCACATAAATTGTAGGCCTAGGTATTTACCTTTCCATGCTTATGAATTGCTTTAATTACTTTGAAGTCCTTGTAATTTTTTTTGTTTAAAATTTATTCATTTCAAAACAAACAGGAATGTGAATTTAAATATCATGGGAATCGAACCCTCTATTGCGAAGCTGGTGCCTGGTCGGATGCGGAATCTTGGACCTGCATGCCTACAGGTACAAAGAACGGGGTCGTTCGATTCCCGTTTGTATCGATAGCTTAACAACTCACTGACCCAATTTTGGGGCTCGCTTTTGTGGTGAACAAGTTATTGGTTTGCGGGACTAGGTCAAATGACAAAAAAGCACTACGCGGCTCGGAATAAAAAAAAAAAAAAATAGAAGGCTTTAAAGGCGATGGCGCGACGCAGTTAAAACTGCACTTCCTGCAACAACCTGCAGAAATCGCTTTTGTTTTGTCTCTCAAATGGAGCGACTCGGTGACAGGAGATTTTCAATTTTAATAGCTTTTGACGTTATAATCAAGATTTTATCTCATTTTAAATTTTAACTATTTTTCTCTGGAAAATTCTGCAACACCAACAAAGTTAATTTTAAATGGAAAATTATATTCCAGAGTGCTTCCTTTTTGGAGACAGGCAGCACAAAGTGACCATGTACCACTGCATCTTTCCTGGCTTATATCACTTTATTTTGTTTCAATATCTAATGAGATCACCAGTTCAAATTTGGT